>WSFP011452705.1:0-19578 GCA_009831015.1 Picea engelmannii
CATCATCATCAAGGATAAATGTTTTATCATCATAAAAGTCCAGATCACTTGCGAGCAAGTGTCCTCAAAGAATAAGTTTTCTCAGTGCACCAAAGCGGGATGTTACATACACCCCCTCTTGGTCTAAAATTTGTCTCAAAGTTTCTCAGTATAAATGTCGAAATAAAAGTACCATAGTATCATAAGTCTATCTATCAAACAAAAATGGGAACTGTTGGTGCATATCGTATGCGTCCTCCCAGGTCGTCGAGTGTGGACTATAACTGTCCCACTGGACCTTGACCTGATCTACCGTTCGACATCGTAACTGTCGAATGCGATGATCTAAGATGTGGACCGGCTCATCCTTGAGCGCTCCCTCGTCCGATACCTGCAAGGAACTCATGTCAATCACGTGTGTAGGATCAGTAATATAATGTCTCAAAACAGATGCATGAAATACATCGTGCATACACCTCAAATAATCAGGCAAGGCTAGTCGATAGGCCATGGGCCCCTTTCTCTCCACAATATCGAAAGGTCCCATGAACCTAGGAGAGATTTTAGCTCCCTTTCCAAACTTGATCGAAATATTATGCGGTTTAACCCGCAACAAGACTCGATCGTCGACCTCATAGCTATGGTCGACTCGGTGTGCATTGGCATAAATCTTCTATCGATCTTGCGCTTCTTTAATCCTTTGTCTTATGGTTTTCATTTGCTCTTCCATTTCTTGGATCACTTCTGGTCCCACCAGGACCCTATCCTCAAGACGATCCCAACTCAAGGGTGTCTAACACAGTCACCCATAAAGAAACTCAAATGGCGCCATCTTAATGGTGCTCTGGTAACTGTTGTTGTAAGCGAACTCTACTAGAGGCAAGAATTCCACCCAACGCTTCTGTTGGTCCATCATGTACATGCGCAACATGTCTTCCAAGGTTTGGTTCGTTCGTTCTGTCTGTCCGTCCGTCTCTAGGTGATACGCAGTACTAAAGTTAAGTTGGGTTCCCAAGGCCTCTTGGAAACTCGTCCAAAATCGTCCAGTAAACACCGATCCTCGATCGGATATAATCTTCTTAGGCACGCCATGCATCCTCACAATATCATTGATGAAAACTCTCACTATGTTAGGTGCCTGATACGTCATACGCACAGGAATAAAGTGAGCACTCTTCATCAGAGTGTCTATTACTACAAAAATTGAGTTGTGTCTCCTTGCCATCAGTGGCAATCCAACAATAAAATCCATCGAAATAACTTCCCATTTCGATTCTGGAATGGCATGTGGTTGAAGTAATCATGTCGGGTGTCTATGTTTAGCCTTTACCTACTGACACTCTAGACATCTAGCCACAAAGTTGACTATGTCGGCCTTCATTCCCTTCCAGAAGAATAAGGGTTTAAGGTCTGCCCTCATCTTCGTGACTCCTGGGTGCGCCATGTAAACTGCTCTATGAGCSTCGCTCAGGATCAACATCCTCAACTCATCRTTTGGCGGTACGTAAATCCAACTTATAAACCTCAATAAACCATCGCTRTCAAATGAATATCCCTCATATCGCGGTACCATCATTKTGTTTTGTCCGATAAAATCCTCGACTTCCTTGTACCAGTCATCATCACGCTGTAAAGTGAGAATCTTTTCATGTATATTTGTCTGAAGAGGTGACACCAAAAATATGCATGGCCTCCGACTCAAGGCAKCCGCCACTCGATTCACTATTCCCTTTATGTAAGTAATCTCGAAGTCGTACTCGCTAAGCAATTCCAACCAACGTCGTTGTCGCGCGTTCAAGTTGCTTTGCGTAAAAATGTGTTGTAGTCCGCAATGATCAGTCTTTAATTCAAATTTTAATCCAACAAGGTAGTGTCTCCAAACCTTCAAGGCATATACGATTGCTAATAACTCCAAATCATGTGTTGTGTAATTTTCCTCATGCCTTCTCAGTTTCCTCAAAATGTAAGCAATCACTCGTCTGTCTTGCATCAAGACTCCGCCTAAACCTTCCTTGGATGCGTCAGTGCATACCAAGAAGTCTGCGTCCATGTCAGGGACTTTTATTATCGGCACTGTTGTCAACAACTCTTTAAGCCTCCGAAATGCTTCCGCACACTTCTCGGTCCAAACAAACTTCTTATTTTTCTTCTGCAATTCCGTGATCGGATTTGCTATCTTCAAAAATCCCTCAACAAACCGTCGATAGTATCTTGCTAAACCCATAAAACTATGCACTTATGTGACATTCGTCAGTGCAGGCCATTCCATAATAGCCTCAACCTTGGTTGGATCCATGACGATACCTTCACCGGAGATGACATGCCCTAAGTAGTGAATCCTCGATTGATAAAAAGAGCATTTGGACAACTTCCCATACAAATTGTGCTCTCATAGACACTGTAGTACCAAGCACAAGTGCTCGTCATGCTCCTCCGCCATTCGAGAGTAGATCAAGATATCGTCAATAAATACTTCGACGAACTTGTCCAAGTACTCGCGGAACACCCCGTTCATCAAACTCATGAATACCCCTGGGGCATTTGCCAGTCCAAATGGTAAAACAGTAAACTCGTAATGTCCAAATCTCATCTTAAATGCGGTCTTAGGGATTTCATCCTCTTTGATCCGTAACTGGTGATACCCTGATCGCAAATCGATCTTGGAAAACACCGTCACACCCTTCATTTGATCGAACAGATCATCAATTCTTGGTAAGGGATACTGATTCTTGAACGTAACCTTGTTCAGTTGACAATAGTCAATGCAAAGCCTCCATGATCTGTCCTTATTTCGTATGAAAATAATAGGTGCACCCCACGGTGACACACTAGGGCGTATCAGTCCCAGGTCCAACAACTCCTTCAGTTGCATTTTCATCTCTTGCAACTCCGGGTTTGACATCCGGTAAGGCGTTCTTGCTATCGGTTTGGTCCCCGGTTTTAGGTCTATGGTAAACTACAGTTCCCTTTCCGGCGGCATCCCAGACAACTCCTCTGGAAATACGTCCGCAAAATCCTTCACCACTGGAAGGTGTTCTATACCTTCTGCTACTCCCTTTTCATTTAGTGCGAGGATCGCATAAAGCTTGCACCCCTTGCGCATACTCTTCCGTAACTGTAAGGAAGAGACGAACCTCAGGGATACTCCCTGGTTCCCTCCTACAATCACATGTCTCTGTCCTTCATCATCGACCAAGCTCAACCATTTCGTATTACAGTTGAGTATCGCCTCATGCGATTCCAACCAATCCATACCAATCACGACATCATAAGATCCTAATATAGTGACGTACAAGTCAACCCTTGTGACAAACTCTCCCAGGTTAAGGGCATAACCCGTAACCTTTCCTCCAACCTTCTGTTTGGCTCCTGAAGCCATCTCTATGAAGCTAAAGTCGTCATGTTCGACTGCCTTTACCTTAATCCTTTTCAGCGCTGCACCAGAAATGAAACTCTCAGTAGCACCAGGGTCTATCAAAATACTAAGGGTCTGGTCATTGACAGTACCTGTCGTCTCGAGCACAGTCGACTGGTGCTCTGCCTGGCGGTTATTCACCACTACATGAATCCGATGGGCCTTGCCCATATCTCCCACTGTAGTGGGTCCGGTTAATCCAGACACTCTGGTCCTCTCCACAGGACAGTTGTGTTGGTAGTGTGGCTCCCCGCACATCCAACACCCCTTCTTCGGCCCAGTAGTCCTGGTACCCGAAGTAGAAGATGATGGCCCACCGGCCTAGATCCCAGGTCTGTTCTGCTGAACAGGCTTAAACTACTGTTGCTGCGGGCGACGCTATTGCTGATGCGGTGGTCCCCGATAAGGTGCCTGTTGCTGAGGCAGCGGACGTCGAGGTGTAGTGAAAGTGGATCCCCTCTAGAAGCCACGATATCCCGATGTATGTCTCACTAGTGTCTGATGCTGCAATGTACCAGATGAACCCTTCCTTGCTGGTCTCACTGGAGTCCTGGTCTGACCCCCACTGATAAGCTCTTCCTCTACTATGAGGGCCTTTTGGACAGCGTCATGCAAGGTTTGAGGCATCAAGATCCTAACCTTTGCACGCAGGCTTTCATTAAGGCCAAACACGAACCGGTTGACCTTGAGCTTCTCAGTGTTAAGGTGCGGAGCATACCGGAGCAGCTCCATAAAATGTGCCTCGTACTCGGGCACCGTACGACCTCCCTGTCGTAATGCGTTGAACTCATTGAGCTGGAACTCGATGAATTCCTCTGAAAGGTACCTCTCTCGGAACCGTTCCTCGAACAGTTCCCATGACACGTCTTCAACGGCCATGTTCAGTTATGGCAGGAGCGTCTTCCACCATAGAAGAGTGCTCCCCTTCAGTTGAAAGACCGCCATGCAGACCTTCATGTTAGAGGTATAATCGCGAAGTGTAAAGCACATTTCCATATTCTCCAACCATGCCTCGGCGATGGCGCCATCCGGGGCACCAAAGAACTTGGGAAATTTAACCTTCTCGAGTTCACGGTGAATGCTACCTGTAACGACCGGTGCGCGCGGCAGAACCTCAGTGGGTGTCGGTGCCCTGGCCTCGTCCCTGTCCAATCGATTGATCAGTGCCTCAGACATGCGCTGAAAAGATCTCATCATCCCAACAACATCACCAACTGCTATCTGCTCCTGTCCAAGAACCTGCTCGCCTACCTGGGGGTTAGACCCCTCAGGTGTGGATGCTACTGGAGGCGTCACGCCTCCTCCTCTAGCAGCCCGTCGTCTGCCTCCGCGACATCCTCTAACCATGATTACCTTCACGCACACAATCAACTCAATCAACAACAGTACAATCAAATCTAATCATGTCAACGAAAGTCATAGTGAATCCCAAGCCACGGTTCGAACCGACTCTGATACCATGTGTAAAGACCCTCCTCGTTACGACAACAACTCTGATAACAGGTGTGGATTTTTATTTATTTTTTGATTTAGAAGTGTGTGCGCACGTGTAAAAAGGGATAGACCCACTTGACTCTATGTTGCCACCCGACGACTAACAAGACGCAACCACGATGATCACAACAAGAAGACATAAGGCGCACAACAAGTAACAGCAAGCATTAACAACCATAGACATAAGGTGCACAACAAGTAACTACAAACATTTAATGACATATTGGGTTATGCACAGTACGAACACAGAAGGAAGAATCCATAGTAGTATATTTTACTATTTCTTCACAGGAAAGCAGGGCGTTTAATCTTAGTTCTCTACTCCAGAGAGAGAGAAGGTCAAATAAGCTCCTGGCCGACTGCTCAAGCAGAAACTAGTAATCTCTGTCAGGTGTGTCGCAAGAGTGGAACCCTGCCTTTAAAGGGCCTGAGACTCTTGATACGGCATTGGATTATTCACACAAAAAATAATCACACCCACAGTTGTATATACTAAGGCTACAAGGAGGTGTCTAGATCCCGCCCGACACAAGCAGACCATGCAATGCAAGACAACCAAGAACTACAAATCAAGGACAACCACTACCACTACGGGAGACGCAAGTCAGCAGGACTCTGACATCGACCATACACTATTGAGACTCAAGACCTTAATCATAGACCAATTACTCCATTTTTTTTCATTAAGCGACGAGTTACCAACCCAGTCTTAATAATGTACAATTCCTTAACTGCAATCCCCGATACTGAAATTTACTAAATGATTTCACTTAGATTCAAGGACCTTTCTTTTTATAAGTCATCATTCCCAATGAAATTATATTAACAGTTTCATGACATATCCATGTCATCACTTTCCTTATTACAATAACATTCAATTAAAATGACAAGGACTTTACATGTTATTTGTTATTAATAAAACGAAACTACACTAACATTAGCATGACATAACCATATCCTCACCTTTATATTCTAAAATACCTTTAAATTAAAAGACAATGACTTTACATTTTATTTGATTATGATTAAAAATGAACTACACTAATCTATCGAGAAAAATACCCACATAGTTACTTTGTATAGTACAATAGCATTGCTATTAACTTAACGAGATCCTTGCACTTTATTATTATCACTACGATGGAACTACCATAACCTGCCATAATTAACGCAACTTCAACATCCCTTTTTCGTCGGCACTAAGGTAACATACACATTAACTAAATTATCTAAATGTAGAATCAATGAAGTAACATTAACATTGCCATCTGAATGTATGATTGATCTAAATGCATACAGTAACATTTACAAAAACATTTCAAGTCAATAACTTTGCAATAAATTACAACTACCATACCTTTTATATGTCATCCTTAACCCTAAATCTAAAATAACATTCCCTACAAGATAACCATAAGGCAATTTGCAAATCAGGACTGTAACCTACGTAAGACAGGGGTCAACATTAGCGCTACCACTGATATTATATCATAAATATTAGCGTTACCACTAATATTATATTGTAAATATTACCACTGGCATTAGCATTACCACGAATATTATATCATAAATATTTCCACTGATATCATATCATAAATTTCACTTCTTTTCAGTTTATTTCATGATCGTAGCCTCATAAGGACCTTCCCCAGTACAGACCATACAAAAAAGAACGAATCAAGGCAACTGACAACTGGCGAAAATGGCGTCGTTGTCCAACACGCTAACACTGGCAGAACAGTAAAGGCCATACTAAGTGGTCGCTAAGCAGTGGCGCTAACTAAGGAGTCCATCAGAGAATGGAGAAATCAAGGGAAAAAGAAAAAGACTGAAACCACGTTTGCAGAGAGTACGATAGAAGGAGCGCTCATAATTACCAAGCAAATGTAGGAAGGAAATCTACCAGCAATACGCGTGATAAAACTCATTAATCAGTAATAAATCGTGTTCTGAGAAGGGGTATGTGAATTCGTGGATATCGGAGGTGGAAATACGAGCAGTGAGCCCATATACAAACGCCCGCAGAGGTAAAAAGAAACGCCCACAGTGGATTGAAAAACACCCTCAAAAGTAAAAACGTCCACAAACAAAAAGCGATGCCTGCAGAATAGAAACGACCACAGTACGTTTAAACGCCTGTGTGGAAATCAAATCGCCCCTCCCAGGACCGCGGGTAATCATATAAAAACAAAACGCTATCATGGACCAATCCAAGTAATGGGTTCACTGATAAAATTGCATAGATCGTATCCAGGAGGTGCCAGGGTTTATCAATAAGTCGCAGGGGTCATGCCCAGAATCACAGGGATAGAGGGCAGGGAAATCATCTGAAAACACAGAGCAACCACTATTTTGCTAACCTAACACCCAGCCTGAAGTTGAAAGAAACCCCCTCACGCTGACGCTCCTGGAGTTCTGGCCCAAGCACGTAAAATACTCCAAATAAAAACAATAAGTCGACTCTACACAGTCCCCAATCGAATCTAGATCCCTGAATCCAATTGCTGAGGTTTCTGTCGCCAACCCAAGGAACACATCCTCGGTGTGCTTAAAAGAAATAAAAAAAAAAGTCAGTTTACAGACCCTAAACTAATTCAATCCACAAAATAATTAAAACAAAATGCAGAGATCAAGAAATACCAAATCGCAGAGAAGTTTTGGGCAATCGCCACGCTGAGTGGAACAACAAAACGCAGAATAAATTACAGAGTTCAAGGGCGCAAATCTGCGGGGTAACCTCCAGCGAGTTATAACACAAGGATTTGCAGAAAAATAAAACGGAACGCAGAGAAATGTTTTAACAAAAATGCAGAGATTAATGACCATTATCAGTGGATGAATCAGACATAAACAAGTTTGCCGGCAAGGATTAATTACACAGTTAATTATAAAATTTATCTCTCAGCATTTGTTGGATAAAATCAAGAGGTTCCACAAGCAGTGTAAAAATTATTCTATGCAAATCGTCAAGGAAAACGGCAGATGCAGCAAGCTATTATATAAAATTGTAACGCAGTACACTTTTCCAATAAACAGACAGATCTACATCAATCCTAGTGCTTTCTATTCTACCAAATAAATGACCATACCTTTGCCTCCTCGATTGCCTCGAATGATGACCCCACGCTCTGTGTCGCTCCTGCTCCGCGCCGCTCCTGCTCACCGACCGTAGATACTACACCGGTACCTCCCAGCCAATCTCTAGGGGTACTATGCTTCCCCCTTAGCCCCCCGAGCCGCAAAGGGGGCACACAAAATCCAGAAGGTAAGTCTAGCTTCCCAGCTCGCCTTGCAAGGCCGAGCTACCACTCTTATTCGAGCTGAGAAAATCCCAACTCCTCATAAGCAATCAGTCAAGTCACAATTCTAGCAACGTAACATTACGCTAATAACCGATCCCCTTCTTCCTCATTTTCTTTTTCTTTTATAGAGTGTTGAGACCCACCAACTTTCCTAAATCACATTTTAGTTAAGTTTTAATAAAAATAATTCTAATTATTCTCCTTCGCACAAGTGTCGTCCATCCCCCTCTTTCCTCAAGTAATTATTTTCTTTAATTTATTAAATTCCTCATTTCCCTCACCCACCTAGAATTTCTCCTAAATTTCCTCCTAGGTGTTCCTAGATCCCCTTACATGTTTTAAATACTTTCCTAAAAAAAAAAGATGTTACTAAATTAGCTCAAATTAGCAGGTTCTTAATTTCAGATTCCTTACTATGTTGACTGTGCTTTTTACCATAAGTTCTCATCTTTCCTTTATTAAGTTTCCTCCATTACTTAGTTTCCTAAATATTATTATTCCCTTCTTTCCCCTTTTTATTAAATCCCAAAATGGTAGTTGTGTTATTAAATCTTTCCCTTTTATTATTTATTTAATATGTTTTGTACTTTCATAAGTTAGGAAATAATTTCTTCTTTGTAAAATTTTAAAACCATTAGTTTTAATTTAATTCTTACCCTCGTCATTACCCCAAGAATTTTATGAATACCCAACTATTACTTAAGTGAGTTTTTGTTTAAATTGTTATTTTTATTCTAGGGTCTTTTTCTTAAGGTTAGGCTAAATTTTTACCCTAGAAAAGTTTTAGACTTAGGACTTAGATTCTGAATTGGGCAACACTGGGTTAGGGAAGTTGTTTAAGGATTTCTTAAGGCGTTATTGTCTTAGGGATATTTAGGTTTGTTCCCTTCATCAGGATCAATGCGACGTGCCCTTCAGGATGCACCACGTGCTCCAAGGGTACCACTCGCCTCGTTCGTTTCCTTTGCGCGACGTGCCCTTCAGGATGCACCGCGTGCTCCAGGGGTGCCACTCACCTCGTTCATTTCCTTTGTGCAACATGCCCTTCAGGATGCACCACATGCTCCAAGGGTGCCACTCGCCAACTTGACTGATCGGTAGACATCTATAACCCCTCGAGTCAACACTCCACCAGGTGAACTTGTGGGAGACTAAGGGCTCTAAGGAATAAGGCCCCTGCCTTATTGCGCGCCCCTTAGAATCATCGTGAGCAACTGTCGTAGTCTGCCCTCATGGCATCGTGGATCCTCTCGAACTAGGTAATCGCTAACCTACAGTTCGAGCCATGGCGGGAATGTTAGTAGGCTGTGGCAGGGCTGTTGTCCACACCTCTCCCTCAACCTCTCTGGGAATCGTGTGTGGCCCCTTTACTCCATATGTGAGTTTGGTCGGCAATCTATCATCAGCCTGCATCATCAACAATCGTATCAGAACATGTCAACATCATATCATCAAATCAATGAAATATCATAGTAAATAAATCAACCCAAATAGCACACTCCCTGACTCAATCCGGATTCCAAGGGGTTCCACCGATGCCTCTACATCCTCAAGGTATGAAACCCTGCACACTCAATGAAACTGATTCAACAGCACCTGTATACGTCAAAGTAGTAAAAACATCATGTCATCTATCATAACGCATCATCATCAAGGATAAATGTTTTATCATCATAAAAGTCCAGATCACTTGCGAGCAAGTGTCCTCAAAGAATAAGTTTTCTCATTGCACCAGAGCGGGATGTTACATCTATACAGATTCTTGCATACGATGTGTATCTTCCTTTTATGGTGGCTTATGAGGTCTTCACATATTTCCCCAATTTGTTGCCTATTACTTCAAAGGTATAGGGCAGCCAGTAGTCTAGGGGTAGGGAATAGAGTCTCAACCATACTGGTACCTTTTTGAACATGTCTTTCTCTACGGAAAATTTTTCTTTCTAGGGTTGCATGTAGAGTCCCACTGAGGCATGGAAGTATGGACCTCCCTCGAAGACTCTATCCTTGTCCTCCAGGTTAATAAAGTCTGCTGTGAATAAACCCTTCGAGCCTAGGTGGAGTTCCACTTCTCCATTTGGATTCTAGTGGTATTTAATCCAGTTGCACAAAGTTCTTTCTGTGGGCCATAACCCCATGAATTTGCATATGAGTGCATGCATCTTCATTTGATCCCTATAGAGTTGCATTTGTGAGTCTTCCAGTACCACCTTAGGTATCAATGTTGTTTTGGGTTTGCAGGGGTTGCGCTCCTCCATCCTATTAACCTTCTCGGTATCATGCTTTTCATTCTCAGTCTCCTTAGAGATTTTCTCCATGGTCTCATTTTTCTCTCGACTTCTTTCTTGTTGCTTCCCTAGGTTTGATCCCGAGGTTCCTGTCGCTGGTGCATTGAAAACTCTGCTTCTTGGCCCTTTTCCTCTATCCACCACTACCTGTTTTTATGAGGGCGTCCCCTTGCCCCCCATCGAATTCTCATGCTGCTCTCTTTTGTGGTCGCGACTTTCAAACCCTAGCTCACCGCGAATGTCAAAAAAACAATAAGGCTAGTTTGATAAAAATGATTTGTTCTTTGTTTTGTTTGGAGATCAAAGAAATTTATCAATGAATTAAGTAATTATTATAAAAAGTTCAAAATTTTAGTAAATTCCATCTCATGCTATAGTAATACCCTTGTTAACCTTAGTCTCGATTATCAATACATTCCAGTATAGTATAAAATTGTACATATAACATCTTTCAAGATTGTATGAATTATTTTAATGATTTTTCATATAACATCTTTCAAAATTGTATGAATTATTTTAATGATTTTTCATGCCATATTTTTAATAAAATGTTTTTAATAAAATGTTTTGATCTGGCATAAAATCAAATAAACAATTTACTAATACATTTATTATTTAATATTAAATTTACTCTATTCAAACAATATAATATACCACCTATATATGGCATTAAGATACCCATGTCATAATTTTATTAATGTACAATTCACAATATACACTTATTAATGTGTTGAGCGAAATATTTGAAAAGCAAATAAAAGGTTATATGAGGGTTTTGCAAATCCAATGTCCTTAATATGTCAGACTTTTACCACATGAAAGAATTGGAAGGCTATTCTAAACCAACACTTTGTTCCTAATTTGTAATGCAATAACAAGCTTTAAAATTGATGGTGTACACATTGAGTAATTTGTTGCATCTTTGATTTGTTTGTATTGATTTCAACTAAATAAAATTGAAGAGTTGAAAAGTTAAGTAAGATTTTTTTTTTCTTAAACATACAATACTTTTATAAAAACGGAAGAATGTAAAATCATAATATATTTTTTTTTATATTTTAATTAGTTATATTTTTTTTTCTTCATAAAAATAAAAAATAAAATATAATTTTCATATTATTTTATTTTTTTATATTTTAATTAGTTACATTTTTCTTTTAATTTCTTATTTAATTTGAATATTTTATATCATTTAAAATTTACTTTATTTTATTGGAAATATATAAATATAACATAACATAAGATACATAAGTTGAAAGCTTGAAATCACATTTTAGTATAAGATAAAAAATATTATAAGATTAAGATCACATTCTGTAGAAAAGTTCTTCTTTATTATTTCATATAAAAAATTTAAAAAATTATTAACAAAATAAAATATTTTACAAAGAAAAAAACAAAAGATAAATCAAATTATGCTACTATAATACATCATATTATAATATTTTCCTATCCTTTATAATATATGATTCATGTAAAGTCAAAAAAATATTGTCACCCTCTTTCATGTTCATATTCAATGATGCTCTCCCATGTTAATATTCAATGATGCTCTCCCATATTTTATAATTTCTTCAACTATGTGGAGATCTCACAATACTTTTTCATATTTATGTTTAATAATTTCTTGAAGTGTTTCATACTTGTTTATGTGTAATATTTTTTTATGCTTAGTAATTTTTTCAATTACTTTTTTACTTAGTAAATTAACTAGTTATGATTTCTTAGTTACTTAGAATTAGATGTATACTAAAACATAAATATATTAAAATTTAGTTTATAACTATTTCTCTAATTAAATATAATTGATTTAATAGTTAAAATATTTCTTACTTATAGTTTAAGTATTTAACTATTTCTATAATTAAATATAATTTATTTAATAGTTAAAATGTTTCTTACTTATAATTTAAGTATATTTTTAATCTAATCTTGTTAACTAGTAAATAAATAAATAATAATTTCTATATATTTTATAAAGTTAAAATTAAAATAAATTTATATTTATTATTTTATTGTTAAAAAGATAAAAACTAAATTAATATTTTTGTAAGTTTTAAAAATTCAAAATTAATTAAATTTATATTGTTTTATTTTAGTTTTTTATAAATAAATTATAAGATTAAGTTCACATTCTAGAATCTATAATAAATAATAATAATAATAATTCTTTTAAAAATTATGAAATTAACAAAAATTAAAAAAAAAAATCAAATTATAATAATATAATACATCATATTATAATATTTTTCTATATAATATATAATTCATGTATTATAATATATTATTTATGGAAGTACTATAAAGATGTTCTTTCATATCCATATGATTAATGGGGAGTCAACAAAGTTTTTTGAGTGGTAGCGGACTAAGATAGGGTTTCCCACTTTCACCTCTCATGTTCATTCTTGTGATGGAAGGACTTAACCATACTCTAAAACAAGGCTACGTAGAAGGGAAGTTGTCGGGGATAATGGTATCCAGATTAATAAAGATTCTCCGCCTACTCTTCATGGATGATGTCCTCATAATGACAAAGGCATCGATTGAAGAGTGGAAGGAGAACGAAAGAATACTTTGTGTTTTTTGTGGAGCATCAGGTCTAATGATAAATGTTCAAAAATCCACTTTTCACCACTTCGGGTTCAACGGGGTATTTTAGAATTCATCAAGGAAATTTACCATTACAACTTCAATGATCTTACAGAAGGGTTCAAATACTTGGGATTTTTCTTAAAACCAGACAACTACAAGACCGGGGATTGGTACTGGCTCATCACAAAATTTGAAAAGAGCATAAATCACTGGTGCAATTGATGGTTATCCCTTGGAGGATGTTATGTGCTTATAAAATCTTTTCTAGAGAGTCAACCTGTCTATTGGATGGCTTTGACAAGTATCCCGTCTACTATTCTTAATTAGATCTGTCAACTGGTCTTCTCCTTCTTATGGTCTAGGAGAAAGTTAAATAAGAAATATCACCTATGCAGATGGGAGACTATTGCAAGGCCAAAAAAGTGTGGAGGTTGGGGCTTGAGAAACATATACTGTTTCTACAGGGCATTGTCGACAAACACTGTATGGACAATCTTGATGAAGAATGGAATTTGGCACTGTGTCATTAAGGAAAAGTACCTCCCTTATGGATAAGTGATGATGTGGCTAATATAAGCTACACCATTTTCAGCACAGGTTTCCCAGATCTAGATAAATCTCCTCAAATCACTACATCTTGTTTTACACTGGTTAGTTTGGAGTCGGAGCTTGGGACACTCTATAATCCTTGGTAAGGATATGATTCTGGGCCTGGGAAAAGTTTCTATTTTTTCACAAGAATTGGTAGCATCACTCAACCAAATAAATGTACATTACTTATATCAGGCCAGTAAAAATTTATGACCAGGTACGATCGTCTCGACATAGATAGATAGTGAAGAGGTGGGCCTGGAAGGTGAACAAGCTACAGATTGGAATAGTTTCAAAAGAGCATTGATTGGATCAGGTGTTCAACTTTCCGACAGTCCAGATGAGTTAAAGTGGACTGGAGGAGACAACTCGGACATACTCATAGTTAAAAATGTATACAATGCTATAGCTACAAAATTATGGAAAAATACAATTGAAGGATGGAGGAAAAATCTATGTCTATGGGATTGTCCTCTTAAAATAAAAATCTTTGTCTGGATCGTTGTCGAAAACAAAATAATCACATGGAAAAATATTCAACACAAAGCCTGGATCGGTCCTAGTTATTGTCACTTATGCAACAACAACTGGGAGACTGTAAAACACCGTCTGGTAAACTTCCCATTCACTATTGTAGTCTGGGATAGAATTAAAAAAGCACTAAATCTCTCAATAGGGTGGACAGGTTTATCTGTGAATTATTGCTTTGAAAATTGGAATTTCTAGAATCTTTTGTATCCCACCTTGCCTGCCTTTGTTAGCTGGTATGTTTGGTTAGAACGAAACAAGGCCATTTTCGATTCTAGGAATCCCTCTATCCAAAAGGTGGTTTACCAATCTCTAGGTGTTGTAGGTAGATCCACCAAAAAGGAAAAAGTTCTAAATCACATATCCAAAAATCCTACACCTTCTGAACATACAACAATTGGATGGTTTGATGGGGAAACCCAACAAAATGGTCTTAAAAGTGGTGTTGGTGGGGTGATAAAGATCAATGAACATTCAACCTTCAAATGGGCTTTAAATTGTGGTCAAGGTACAAATACCAGGGAAAAACTTCTGGGGGTTTGGGCTACATTAACACTGGCATCTCGACTTTCTATCACAGATTTAGAAGTATATGGAGACTCCAAATAGTCATTGATTAGCTAAACATGAAAGGATCTTTACATGTAGTCACCTTGGAGTGTTGGAAGGATAGGATTTCAGATCTCATCAAGCTCTTCAAGGCTATTACTTTTTCCCATATCTACAAAGAAGATAATGAAGAGGCAGATTGTTTATCAAAACAGGTTCTTCAAAAGAAATCTGGGAAAATACCATATAACCTATGGGAATACAACCATGAGGGCCCTACTCTGTTCTTAAATCTATATTAGAGGACCTATGGGGATGCTATCAACATTTTGTTTTTTTTTGCAACAAAAATGCCCTTTGTGTGGTCATAGATTGAGTATTATATGTTCTCTAGTATATACTCTCTTTTAGGGCGATTTTGAAGATGATGTTTGTAAAGATGGGGTCTATATAAACCCTCCGTCAATAGTTTTTTTTGGGAGCAGGTTACTTTTTTCATTATCAATGAAAATCTAGTCTATCTTGAGATAACGACTATTATGAGAAAAGTTATATTTATATAAATATAATGAGAAATTTTCCATGGAAAAAAAATACCCATATCTTATAATACGTCCATGTCTCACAATATTTTCCCATATCTGTGTTTAATAATTTGTTAAAGTGTTATATATGTGTTTATTTACTTGCTTATGCGTATGTGTAATATTTTCTTCAAGTGTTATGTTCTTATTTACTTATGACTGATTTAATTAGGGATTTTAATTTTGGCATCTAAGTTAATTAGGATTGATTTCCTATTAGTTTGTATCAGTTTTACAAAGTTTTGAAAAATTATTTATTAATTTTTTTTATAAATATAATAAATTTATATTTATATTTTTTTTATGATATTAATGCAATTAAACACATTTGGTGTCCCTTGTCGCATAATCAAGGGGTCTCATACACCAATTTGGTGTTTGGCTTGGCTGTGATCTTAAAAATGGATTATTATTATTATTTATTAATGCAATTAAACATATTTGGTAGAGGGATTTTTTTTCATGTCAAAATTAGTTTACAAAATACGTAAAATTAACTTATATTAATCATCCATTAATAACACCATGCTTCCTCCATTTAATGGATGTTGATCACTATAGTTTTCATTGCAGTCAATGGATTCATTGCCATTTGCATGATCATCCACAAATCCAAATCACAAATCACAACAGATCCAAAAATAAGAACCCAACTAATATATAAATTGCATAGCGAGATGGTGTAGCCAAGTGACGAGAAGAGGAGTTACCATCTCTCATGCCCCTTTCCTGTTGCTATCAGTTGGCTATGGATTTTCAGTGGGCTTTGTAATGAGCGATCAAACAAAAAGGGGCATTAGGTCTTTGTCTCTTTTTTTTTTGGTTTCAATAATGATTTTCTTTCACATGCAAGCATTCAATTTCTATTACAAGCACTCTGTAATCATATCACAACAAATAATGATGTAGTTATATCTATTTTTTACTAATTTTGGATTGCAGGTCATCGACTGGTTCTAGTTCAAATGGAATATGATTTTCTTACCTATATTCTTGTACCTATGCCCCTTCTATATGTTATGATCCCACTTGACAATCTATAGGATTTGGGCCTTAAAATATGCAGCGTTTGAAAGACATGAACTTTGGTGTTAACTATTCATTTTTTATCCTCATAATCCATACAAACTAATTTTTGGTGCTCATAATTCATTAAGTTAGATTAATATTCTTGGTAATTGATTTGTTTTCATATTAATATGAATTCTTTTCAAATATCCAAAAGATGTCATGTATTTCATTTATAAATACTAATCTTCGATTATAGGTAATCTAGTTTATGAATCAAAGTTAACTATCGTTTATTATTTTGTATGAGTTTTACAAAGCTTTACAAGGTTTTGGAAAATCATTTGTTATTATTTTTTTAATTTAAAAAATATATATTTGCATTTTCTTATTGGTCCACAAGATATTGATGCGACTAAATACTCCTTGCGGAAAGCAATTTTTTTCCTTATTTGTTCGATGTGAAAATTGAATTATAATTAATTGAATTATAAAGAATACTAGCATTGAGAAGACATATGAACATAGTAGAAAATTTATAGTACTTTTCATATTCACCGACATATCTTCCCCTCGATTTTAAACATACAAAGATATATACAAAAACTTCCTTGAATTTAGAGAGTTGATAAATTATTAGAAGAGTCCCTCTACTTGTGAGTCACTACTCGTTTCTTCATGGTCTAGTCTGTTGTGACTAGATAGAACAAAGCTTTCCAAGTATAATGCTAAATAAGTGGTATCTGTCTAGGCTGACACAACATCTATGTATGATCCAATGAGTGGTTTATAAAGGCTTTCAATAGAATCCTAGTGTAGGTTTGCTAAGAAAGCATGGACCTTCACATATGAAGATCTGTTGAGGGATCCCACTATCCCACTCTTTTCCAAGGATCCTTTTCCAACAAACTTAGAATGAGATCACAGAGAGTGATGAAATTGGAGAAAAGTAATACAACTACAAATCTATGATAGCATACACAAAACACACAAGAAGAATGAGCTACAACTCAGATAATCAACTCATAAATTCTTTAATCTGTTGATTCACTAAGAAGGTGTGTATATATACATAGTTTCTTCTCTGGAAAGAGCCAGAGAAATCCTTGAGAAACATATAGACAAAACTATCATGAAATTTTTGTAGATGATGTATCTATAACAAGGTCTACAACTCAAATATGTCAGCAACTTCTTTTACCTACTTCATTAAATTCTACGGGAGTAATTACATTTCAATACTCCCCCTTAATTATGACCGCTAACAATTCTAACACTAACCATTACAACTTTACATTTGACAATGCATCTATGGTCTTACAAAATTCATAACATGATGGCATGTCGGTCTGAGTCTTAGCTAGCCTTACATGAGATCAAATCAAAAACTTGTTTCATATCTTTTATTTTTGCATGTTTGTGCAACTTGTCTTATGCTTTACAAGTTTTTTCTTTCTTCTGCTCCAAACTTTATATTCTACATACCTTTTCTTCTTCTTCAACTTCAATGTTACTTTGGTTGTCTTCTTCAATATTTCTTCATCTTCTTTGTCGCGTTCATTTAGTACTTCTTGTACTTCAACTATTGCTAATTGATCACTTATGTCAAACTTTGTAAGATCAAAAACATCTTCATTTCCTTTCATCTCCTCTTCCAATGTTGCAATAACTTCAACACCTCCAATGGTTTCCTTCATTTTTTTTTGTTCCTTCTTCTTATGCTATTATGGTATCTTTTCCATATTGACTTTCATACTTTGGCTTTGCAAGCCATTCCTTAAGAAATGCTAACTCAACATAAAATTCAACATTCACTATTTAATATCCTCGTCCATGTCTTCAATAACATTTATTGGTAGATTCTTCTCACATTCTTTTACTGTTGCTAAGGTAGTTTCACTTTCACCTTCACCTTTAATTTTATCATACACATGTGTATCTACACATCGGGCTTCACTTTCTTTACTGTGCTCATGCTATGTATCTTGTACAAATTCTTCAACAAATTCCTTTGTAGTATTCATGACAACTACAATCTCTATGTCTTGTTTATCTTCTTCGGCTTGAACAGACTCATCAACAATGCTCTATGAACTAGCTTGATGATGATAAATGTTGATCCCCCTTTTACTATATGCCATCTCTAGAATATCCCAAGCTTATTTGGACCTGGTTGGTGATGCAATGTTGGGAAGAATGCTCTCATCCAAGCCTTGCTTGAATGAGAAACAACGTTGCTTCATAATTATTCTTATTTTCTATGAGTTGATCCTTCAGCTCTTGAATCATGGCTTCATAAGCTTCCTAATTTGAGGTTTATTCAAACCATTTCAACACAGTATCCCATAAATCATCTAAATGTAGTCTATTTATCATCTTGATGGCCCAAATATCATAATTTTTACCAGAGAATCTCAGAGGAGCATAATAAATGTTTCACCAATCCACACAATAATTGTTGAACATATCCATCAGTTCAAAACAACAAGTATTAATGAAATAAATGTACACAACAATGCAAGGTGTCGACTACCATTGAGCTTGCACCCTTTTTTCTCACTTCATCAATGATAGGGGTGTCGACTACCACTGAGCATGCACCCCAAAGTGTTCCACATTACATTGAAACTTGATACCTTGTCCTCAAATAAGAACTCAACCACAACATAAAATTTATTAAGTTGAATACCAAAAAGGTTCAACACTTGCACAATTACAAGCAAACCTCGATATTCTAGCGCAACATAAAAAAATAGAACATAGGGACTAAAAATCCATCATATACCAATATGAAAGTATTTCTACAATTGGACTTTGGATTATGAAAGGGTTAGTTTATACATAGCTAAAATATACAAAAGAGTATTTGGACCATGGGAAAGTTGAGCATACAATTGAATAATTGTGCAGCTAGACAAAAAATTGGCAATGGAAAAGGGTACATGATGTATGTGGATTTTTTTATCAGCATGTGTGAGATTAGATGATGCTCATTTGCATAATCATATAACACACAAATATCGAAATTATATACCCATGACAAATAAATCGAATACCTTCCATTCCAATTACCAAAATTGTCCCATATATTATCAAATTCTAGAACCACTAACTACTATAGCTAGCCTGCTAGCTTTCATTTCTTTCAAAGTTATAGCCAACTAGTCCAATCCTTCATATAAGCCTTCTCCTCTGTGAAATTCGTCATCGATTTCAGAACACCAACATTTTTTGTATCAAACCATGGT
>ML872419.1:0-19578 GCA_009831015.1 Picea engelmannii
CAGAACCTTAGGAGGTTCACTTTATTAATGCAGAACCTTAGGAGGTTCACTTTATTAAGTGATTAATAAAGTGAATGTACTTTTGTAATAAAGTGAGTTTAATTTAATCAAATGCCCAAGTATTTGGCATTAGTAATTAAATTAAGTCCTAGCTGTTAGATCTAAAGTGAACGTGAGATTAGATCTCAACCGTTGATCACTTTAGGAGATCTAGGGTTTTGGACTAGGGTAAAATCAAGGTTATAAAAGATAGCTTATGTGAGATGATGAGACACAATAGATACGCATAGAGTGAGAGAGTGAGCTCTCATTGATTGGGTGGAGGACATTCATCCAAGTGTGAAGGGCAGAGGCCGAGGATAGGAACAAAGGGACAGTAAGGGAGATAGTAGCCAACCAGCAAGATCGAAGAACTGATATTGAGGTTTGTAGGTCTTGGCTATCTACTGTTTTTGTATTCCTCAGGTGGGCCATTTTCCCAGGACTGGAGCCCAGAGTAATAATAATAAATCTCACAGATCTGGTTTTCCCTTCGAGGGTTTTTCTAGGGGTAATTTACTTAGAAATATTTGTGCAATGTGTTTTGGTTTCCATTTTATTTTGCTTCTGCTGTAATATTTTGTTAATAACCTAGCCGTGCATTTATTCAATAAATCAGTTTTATTTGGGATTAATTGTCGGTGCTGGGTTACGGGAAAATTAACACTATAATATATGGCTGCCCATCCAAATTGTGGGCACCATCTATAGTCACTGAAAGGAAGATTCAAATCAAAGAATGAAAGATAAGTTTGTAAGCACAACCACCATTTCAAGAAGCTGTAGTTTTAGGAAATCACCTATAGTGAATACCTTGAACTAACCTCAATTCATGTTCGATCTATTCGTCAATATCCCAACCGCCATCGAATAAGAGCTTGACCACCAACGAAATTAATAGTGCTGCCATAGGAAATAATAGTGTCATCTGCCTTTGTGGCATCATGTCTTCATCTAGATACTACCAATTGCCATCACTGTAATTAATCACATAGATGCATATTGTTTGTAAGAGATCATAAAATCATGGGGACCGGTGCTAACTTAGTTGGACACCATTGATATTAATTTCAAATGGTCACAACCCAAATTGAAAGTTGCGACTTTGAAAAATTATTGAGAGCTAAGTTAAGATTAATAAGTATTTTATTCAAGTGCAATTCAAAAACTAAAAGGGGGGTTATTTGAAGTTTATTCAATCCTTATTCCCAAGACAAAAGTACTAAAGGCGAACTGGCAAAAAAATATTTGCCATCTCATCTATAAATCATCACATTGATTACCACATTAGAAGGGTTTTTTAATCAACGGATTACTCTTATTTAATGGGATATAGAAGCAACTTTTTGAGTCCCTATTATCAATTAGGGAATCAAAGGGGATATAGAAGCAACATTTTGAATATTACTTAAATTTGAAGATGGTTGTTATTATAGTGCAGTGGATCTTAGGTAATTACGAAGAATGATATAAGGGTATCTAAAATTTCTAAAAGTAATTAATTCCCAAGGGAAGGAAAATAAGGGATATTTTAGAGTTTGGATACCCAAATACACATTGAAGAAGTGGGTCCCTCTCACTTTGTATGCCCACTTATTACGAAAAATATCTAGCCATGAGTTATCCTAAGGGCTTGCTTATCTTATTGAGTTCTACCCCTTCGTTTGAGCTTGCTTATCTTATCTTATCCTACCTAGAATCCGACATGGTCTAATAGTTCTTTCCCTTTGGGCTTGCTTCTCTTAGGCCTGCCCTTTGGTCGAGGGCCTAGAGGAAAGGGCCTATACTGCTCTCTAAGGAAAGAGACTTAAGGGCCTATACTGCTCTCTAAGGAAAGGGACTTAAGGGCCTAGACCACTAACGGATGAACCCTCACACTCATACCTAATGCACTATTGCCTTATAAAACTTAAGGGGATTATCCAAGGAAAGGATATGAGCATTTCTATTTGTTAAGTTGACAAGAAAAACTACATTAGTGTTGATATGGCTAATCAATTACTAATTCTTGATTCAAGTGTAATAGAAAATAAGTTTTTTGACAATCCTAAAATAAATGGTCTACCATTGAGAATTGACAATTATATTTTTGTATCCCAATTCAATGTTACATCTATATTTGAGAAAGACATTGACATAATCATAGGTTTAGCTTGGCTGGAAACACTGGGAACCTTCATCTTAAACATGGAGAAAACGTTTTTGACATTCTCCTATAAGAAGAAGAAGATAACATTACAAGATGAAGTGATGTTCAGTAGTGCCCTCATCAGAAGACCTGAAGGATGTATTGGAAATGATCATTCAAGATAGCCATAAGTCAATTGAAGTTTGGTTGCTCAAATCAAGACGTTGAAAAGTGAGAAATGTCACAACAGGGGAAATTAGAGCAACTTACCAGCAAGGAGTCAATGATCGATAAAGAAACAATCACTGATCCTGTTGAAATAAAGAAGTCATAAGATATAAAAATCCAAACCTTGGAGAAAAGAACCAGTGCATTTTCAGTCGACATAAAAAATCAAAAAGATGCTTATGTTGAAATCTTATCAGTAATCACTAGAAGTATCAAAAGACAAAGGTTCCAAAAACAAGACACAAGATACAAGGATGCCTTATTGTCATCTTAATTATAAATGTCACTGTATTATTCAACGAACTAACCAAAGATGAAATCAATATGAGAAACTAAGGATCCTATTATTTTGAAGAGAAGCTTAGGTGTGGAATCTTACCATTTCCCAAATCACAGAGTTGTTGCCACACAACTTGACAAAAAATTGAATTAGGGTGGTCTGACCCTTTCACAATAAGATGGTTCTACTCAACGCTTCATAACTCCTATCACCTCGTGATGTCATCAACCATCATAGCTTCAAGAACAAAAATCGCAAGAAGGCATTACAAGTTAGAACAAAGACAAAAGCTTTTCCATAAAATGCTTTGAAGACAAAGCATCTTTAAAGGGATAGGCAATGTAATGAACACAAATATATAAATAAACATCAAATAAATAATAATAATAATAATAATAATAATAATAATAAGTGAAGTGACACATCCTAACTAAGGGACATGACTTAACTAAGGGACTTGACCCATCAACCATCGTGACTAATCAACATGTATAAGTATATTGTCACATGGCATTGTATCTATGCATCATCTATCTTACTCATTTATTCATTATCTAATTATTATCCTATATGGATTTCAACCTATTATCCTTATGTTGGATATTCCTTAGGAAATGAATTATTGTTCATTTCACTAACCTAAAATGTTAGCTTTTGGGGTTACTCCGAAAGTGTTTATAACATGTTTGGGGGTGCTTCATGAGATTTGGGGTACATGGTGTATGATCAACCCTTGGATGGTTTGTGATAGCTTTACACATGGGAGATGGTCCATGATGGATTTGCACATTGGAGATGGCTTACTCAATGTTTGCTTGACCTCAGTTGGTTGATTGCATGATAATCTTCCTTAAAGCATTGGGGATCTTCAAACAACTTTGTGACATTTTACATGCTGACCACATGGAGGAGGTTGCTTGCTTGGAGAACACCTTGCATTGGAGGAGGATCATTTGGCATTTTGGAGGAGGGCATTGGCCCCTAGACAACATGGGGTAGCTTGGATGCTTACATGAAGGCCTTGAGTTGACTTGGGAACGCTTGGGTTGCTTCAATGTTCATGTAGGGGGAGTGGACCCGGTGGAATACATGACTTAGGAGGTTTGTTGGAGTCATTAGAGGCTTGTAGGATGAAGCATTGGACACATCTTGTGGAGCTCCCTTGCATTTGAAGCTTTGCTTGTGGACAACATCACCTTGGAGCTTGACATGTGTACCCTTGGAGTGTAGTGCTCCACATGTGTCTTTGTATGTTGCTTGTAAGGGTTCAAGCGCGCATAGGTATTGTTGGCCTCCTTGACCTCTCATATATATAGAGGAAAGAGGGAGTCCTTTACTCAATCATATCATTATCATACCCTTCTTTTTGTACTTGTCTTCTTGGAGTGATTCGCTAGGGTTCATGAGGAAACCCTAGGAGAAGTTATACAAGGGAAGGAGGATGTCTTTGTTGGGAGCTTGCTCTTGTGACTAGGGTTACTCTTGTGGAGGAGACATTGGAGATGATGATTACTTCATAACATTATAGCTCATTTATACTTATCATACTTGTGTTAGAGATGTGAAGTGGAGTTCACTAGTCTTCTTTCTCTTTCTTGGATCTTCTTATGGACCTGGTCTCTCTCTCTCTCTCTCTCTCTCTCTCTCTCTCTCTCTCTCTCGTCTTTAGGGTTTCTTGATCTTGTTGGGGCATCTTGAAGGCTAGGGTTAGGGTTTCATCCCTTGAAGATTTGGAGATTAGGGTTTTGTGATGAAGCTCTCGGGTGTACTTGGAGAAGTGAAGAAGAAGAGGAGACATCTTGCCTTGGAGGACTTGCTTGAGTGATTCATGCTTGTTGGATCTCCTTGATTAAGCTAGGGTTTTGGAGAGCTAGTGGTTTGTACTAGTCTCATAATATGACTATGGTGTGTTCGTGAACTTCATCTTATGCATATTAATGAAGTTTTCAGCTATCCAATACTTGTGTAAATTGTAGATTTGATTTTCAGCCAGCTATATTCTTCATGGTTTGTAATTTCCATCTATATACGTCTCGCTAATTTGACATAAGTAAAGTGTGATTATGTTAAGTGATTTAACATTGTAATTGAAGAAGATAAGGGCTCTTTTGCTACTATATTTACCTTTGTTACCAACATCGCGATAATATCGCCAACATCGCGATATTATCACCGTTTTGAGGGTTGGCGATATTATCGGTTGAAAATATCGCGATATTTTCCTTTGGCAATAATATCGCGATATTTTCGAAAATAGCGCGATAATATCGCAATTTGATGGAAAATGTCGTAGACAGTCATGGATTAAAAGCCAATTTTGGGTTTTAAAGTGTCATTTTGCAAACAAAGTGTGGGGTTTGGAGAGCAAAGGAGCAAGAGGCAAGCAAGAGCCGAAAACGTAGAAAGTAGAATTTTAGGTCCCATTCAAAATTCAACAGACTTAATGGTTTTCAAGATTTCAAGATCGACAATATTGCAACATTTCCACTAGATTCTATCATGTATGAGGGTATGGAACTGGCATTTAGTCAAGAGCACCAAGCCCTCTATGTACCTCAATGTTGGTGGCATTGATTGTTGAACTCTTCTGTCATGAATCTAGTAAAAATGTACCCTTCAATCAAGTAAAATCACTTATTAGGCATGTTAAGCTTTTTCTATCTTATTTTAATGTTTAGAGGGTGACACTGATGATGATGATCCTAATATAGGCAACGATTTTGATGATATGTAGTTATTTGTTGTAGCATGATTTTGTTTGGACTCTAGAGCCCATTTACAACCTCTTTGTTGATGTATTTTGGTTCAGAGATGCATTGCACTCGGTGCTATTTTGGTTATATGCACCCTTGCTATTTACAAGAGAAACTTTGCATATTTGTGTATAATGGTTTGGATTCATATGGATGGACATGAATATATCTTCACGAACTCCACAGAGCGAGTTGTACTTGGCAGTAGCACCAATAGAGGACACCAGAGTCTAGATTTTTCTTCTTCTACAGTACATTCGAGTCCAATGCCAGCCCCAAGACCTTCTTCCTCTAAAGGAAAATCCATTTCTAGTGCCATCACCTTCAGCCATAAAAGGGGCCGAGGGAATTGTTAATTTATTTATCTGATTTCATTGTAGATAACTCATGATGATGAGATACATTTATTGTATTTTTTGATGATATTTTGAGGCTTTAGAGTCAGGACATGATTTAGTGTTGATTTGTGATGCATTCGAGTTTACTAGACATCATATACATCTTATATATGAGTTTTCTTTTCATATTTATGTGGAAATGCATTTATTTGATGTTGTTGATGCTTTAGATATTTAAAAAATTGAAAAAAATTGAAAAAAATGAATATTTTTGTATTTTTTTCGTTCTTACGACATTTTCCAATATTTACCGATATTTTCCCCGATTTTGCCGATATTTTCGTTTTCGGACCCTCGGCGATATTTTGCCATTGCCGATGTTGGTAACACTGATATTTACCATTGTATATACGTATTTTTGGATTTGGTTTATGCATGATAAGATTGCCCTAGAGGGTTGAAACTTATTGGAACACATTGGTATCTTTTCTCTTGGATTGCCTAGATGATTGGGGTTGTTAAGACTTAAGAGTTGAAACTTGAAATACTGTCTGCTGTTGTTGTTGTTTTGTTTATATTTCATAACAACCCTAAGGTTGAAAATTCACAGGGTTAACATCCGGGAAACCTCTAGGATAGAGGTGAAATTTCTATTTTGCATTAATACCATTTGTCCAGAAATTTAGCATAAAGTACATGACAATTTTATTATATGAACATTATTATATTCTAACTCTAAGATAAAAGATTTCGATAAATTTTTCATTAAGAAATATTTAAGTAAAAGTGATATAATTCTTACATCAAAATAACAATGCAATATCATAAGATTTTAAAGTCATTTTAGAACAAAATTAAGATATCCTGAAAATGATAGAGCCATCATTAAGTTATCGGTAACTATTACTGTATCATTGAATTAAAAGTGGCATATCTATATGAAATTAAAATGTTTCCTATTTTATATTTTTGGTAAGAATTCAAAACTTACATTTTGGAAGTGAAGAACCTTTGTTGTAGGCTTTCAAACATGAATTTGAAATTCACAAAATAGCATTTTGGGCCAGATTAGTAAATTTGCATTTAATGCAAAGCTCTTTATAAGCTTCTCAAAAGCTTTTTAAAATGTGAAATCGATGATTGATGTCTTTAATTCACTTTACAGGTAACTGCTTCATTGAGAGAGTTTGGACTTGAGTCTTCTAACTTGATTGTTGGTATTGACTTCACTAAGAGCAATGAATGGACTGGTAATATAGCTGATTCTCATCTCCATCTCTCCTTTCTAGAAAACAGAGAAAATCAGATGACTAATATTGTTGGTCAGTTTGATGAAGCTACACAAACTTCAGTTGTTAATTTCATTGGTCTTGGGGATTGCAGGGAGACACTCTTTTAATGGTCGAAGTCTACATGAGGTTGGGAGTATTATGAATCCATATGAACAAGCTATTTCTTTCATAGGGCGTACTTTGTCTCCTTTTGACGAGGACAATCTAATCCCATGTTTTGGCTTCGGTGATGGTTGGAAACTATAAAGCTTTTATCCATTTTAACTGCATGTATTCTGTTTTTATACATCACAATCAGATTAGTACTTAGTATTGTCTATCTTTAGAGGCAATTGACTTGCATTGATATTTAGTTATATGTCATGCAGCATCTACACATGATGTTGATGTCTTCAGCTTCTATGAAAACAATCGACCCTGCCATGGGTTTGAACAAGTACTTGAGTGCTACAAGGAGATTGTTCCACATCTAACATTGGCTGGTTTGTAGCTTATCTTCCTTTTACACATGTTTCTTATGATTATGGCCTAAGGTTTTGTTCATAGAAGAGCTTTCTATGAACTAAAAGGATAGGAAGGACAGTAAGTCTTTAGATAATTCAGTTTTGTCACTACTCTTGTGGTCTTCTTCTCGAATATAATGGACAAAAAGTTGAGAATCAAAATATAACTTGTTTAAATGGCTCTTACTTGACTAAACAGTAAAAGTAAAGAACTTCTATATAGTTTGTTCATGAAGAAAGTTGAAACTCAAAGACTGAATTCAGAAACAGTACAAAACAGGGAAGTGACGAGACTGGAAAGTGGAAAGGTGAGATGAAGCACTGTAAAGAAAAATTCAAAGAAGTTTGTGAGAAACATCAGGTCCTGGATAATGAAAAATCAAGCCAAAGCAGAAAAGCAGAAGCTGGCAGGAGGCAGTTAAATCATGTTCAATAGTGGTTAAGCTTTTTTAAATTGAAAAGGTGCATCTTATATTATATTGCAAAACAGTAGGATTACATCAGGGGGCTAGAGGCTCCCTCATTTGACCTCCTCTCCCGAGTCCCAACACAGTCAAGAAGGGCCAACTTGTCAACCTTAGCTCCTACTTCAAAAAAGAATATATGTCTTTCCTAAAATTCTCTGGCCTAGCTTTGATCTGCATTGCTACTTCTTATTAAATTACTGATAACTACCCAAAATGCAGCAGGGAGGAGTGTTCATTGAGAGTTGCTCCGCATCTCCTTCTCCACAAATATTGCAAGCATAAAAGTAAGATGGTATACTGGATCTGTTGTCCAGGTGTCCTAATTATCCAAGTTTCTCCTAGAACTGCCCCTCTTCACTGAAGTGGACCCATGGATAGGAGAAAGTACTCAGCTGACACCCTGTCCCAGAATGATTGTACGACCTTACAGCTCCAAAATACATGTTTCAGTGTCTTCTTGATGGAAAACAATACATAGCCCATTTGAAAGCCCAGACAAGTGCCTATTGGCTTTGACTGCCGAGCTATGATTTATCATCATCCAACCAAGCACTCTGAGCTTGAAGGCTGCCTTAATCTTTCATATGGACTGGCATCTTCTGACCCATCTATCTTCAGTATCTTGAAATCCCAATCTTCCGTTGAGCCTTTGCTATTTGGGCATTGGCGTAGTCTTCTGATATAACCTTTGTGTCATAGCAAAAGAAGCGCTTGTCATAGCTCCAATGCCAACCTTCTCATACAGGTCCTCAAGCATCAAATTGCACTTTAAATAAATTGATCTCAGGTATCGAGTAGAATGACTCCATATAAGCATTCTTCAATCTTGTTAGGAGCTGAGAGGCATGGTTCCAGTTGAATACTCTCCTGTTAATCCATGGAGACGAGTGACAATACACAAATCATGCCAGGTATGAAAAACTCTTGCAGAAACATTTTATTTATGATCTTTGGGAGAAATCCCACCCTTTCTCTCATAGATGGGAAAGTCCAAATTGATCTGGGTACAATATCTGAACCGGAGCTTCAAATTTCCATTAAGCTCTCTAGAGATTAACAAATAAGATAAATAAGCATGGCAGAGTCCTTTAGCTTGAATGCTGATGTAGTTCCAAATACATTACAGAGTCTGAAAGTTCCTTTGCTACCACCTACAGGGGATGCATATTTGATTCAGTGGATGTATCTGTTAGAGATAATGGTCATGATTATAACTAGACTTTTTAATTAGGGCTTAGGTGTTTAATAAATTCTTACTAATAAAGTATTGTAATAATGAGTTATTTAATATAGTAGTTAAATGGTTAGGTATTTTGGAGTTACATAATGTACTCTGATGGTCATGATTATAACTTAGACTTTTTAATTAGGACTTAGGCATTTAATAAGTCTTACTAATAAAGTGATGTAATAGTGAGTTATTTAATGGAGTAGTTAAATGGTTAAGCGTTTTGAGTGATGTAATGTACTTTTCTCCTACTGTGTGTAATGAGACATTGCATCATGTAATAATAAAAGAATCAATCCACTCTTCTCATTATTGTGTGTCTCTCTCTCCAAGTTTGTTTGTGTAGAACTTTTGATTATTGTGTATCCCTCTCCATGTTTGTGTGTGTAAAACTCACATGGTATCAGAGCCATGGTAAGGAGAAGCCGAGGAAGCGGGTAAAGGAGTTGGGAGATTGTTGTGATCAGAGAAGGCACTGAAGGACTGCAATCACACACAGTAGGAAAGAAGAGAAGGGACTTGATTTCAGAGATTTTCAGAGATAAGTTTCTTACAGTATTAAGAATTTGTATAGTAACTGCGTAAGAAAGGGATCCCGTAAAGAACCATCGGGGATGTGTTAGAGCCGTCAAAGATGTCAGGGATAAAGACACTGGTTAGATCGTGGTGAGCTGCAGTTGCCAAGGTGTTAGAGATATTTCCATGAGGGGAGTTGGAATTAAAAAAAATGTTTATGTTGATTGACATTTGGCTCTTCTGGCAGCATGACTCTCTCTCACGACAATTTCACAGCAGCCTCACTCTTTGATTGCTCAGTTCTCCTCTGGATTGGCCATTCTAGCGACACGACTCTCTCACGGCAATTTCCCACAACAAGTAATCTCTCCAGTCTTTTGTATTCCACATAGAATGACTCTCTCACCGTCGAGTTATCTTTCAAGGCTTCCACAGGCACAAGGCTCTATCGCACGAGGTGGCTCCCCAAGGACCCACTCTCTGTCAACAACTTTGACAGATGCACAAAATTTTGAGAATTTTGTCAATGACTGTAACAGATAGGCTATCAAGATTCAATATACACCCCACAGCAGAGCATTTAATGTTCTATATGCTAGGATATATACCGTCCGATCTAAAACACCTTTAGATCAGACAGTATATATCCTAGCATATAGAGCATTAAATGCTCTGCTGTGGGGTGTATATTATCGGACGGTATATATATCCCAGCATATAGAGCATTAATGCTCGGCTGCGGGGTGCATATTGTTTGCCAATCGAGAAGAGAATCACGTTAAAGAGTGGGGATGCATCCATTTAGTGAAGAACATTGATGTCACCAACCTGTGATTGGAGTCATTTGCCAATACAATTGAGAATAAATAATTGGGAATAAAGGAGCCCGTGAGTGCTTGTAGCATGGTGGAGCTAACCTGGAAGAGCATCGGGGTGTCACTTACCATAATTAAGGAGATAACATATTGAAATTTGTAAGGGCCACAGACGATGAAGTGTACTCACCAGAGTATGTGCCCCGAGGAACTAGAGTTTCCATTGGAAAATCGCAGAAAAAGTGGCTCATAGAGTTGTTAGTGGTGGGAACGATGTAATTCCGTTGTCGGTACAAAGCCTTCCATGATTTTGTGAAAACTGTGATGGTATCCACGAATTGAAGAAAGCCGCCATGGCTATTATGAATTATTTACATAGCCGCCGAGGGATTAAGACTTGCAAAGAATCTGCAGGGATTAAGAATTGAAGAGCCGCTGGCCTATGGAATGTTACTTGTAGAAGAGTGCAACCACAAATATACAGAGAGAGAAAGATTTCAAAATGAGCGTCTGAGGAAAGGAAGTTTGAACCCTGCTTTCAAGTCGTGTTTTTTTTTTTTTCTGTATCTGGCGGAATTGACAACATGGGGTCGTTCCAACCTCCACCACTAAACTTCCAGGTGTACCCACGCTGCCCCACACACGGCACACAGGGCTAGTCAAGGTTTGAACCAATGATGTCACAAGGAGTGCCTTAACAGTGCACTCTATTGCCAACTGATCTACACCCTGGGGGCTTCAAGTTGTGGTTTTAACGGTAACTCTGAATCTAAAATTAGTTATGAAGAAAATGAATTTTGAAGAGGGTTTGAATTAACTATATCTGCAATTCGAACCAAAAGATTGTGCCAGAGTGACTTTGCATTTGTCTTTAGAACTGAAATTAAAACATAATTTTATAGATAATAGTCAAGAACAATGATTTTATGGGCATTGAACAAACATTTTTATTGGCTAGAAATTCAGAAGTCTGGTTTAGAGTGTTGCTGTTTTTGAAATTGGGGCATTAGTAAGGACTGTACCTGTATATTGCTGAGTTGTAGCCATGAATTACAATCTGTTTGGTGTATTTAAAACCTTTAAAAATGGCCAGTTTATGCCATATAAAGTTGGACGAAATAAAAAGTTTAATTGCCAGATTTTTAATTCGTGGAAACAAAAGATGCTTGCAATCTTTCAATATAGATATTTGGATAGACTTGTTTTAAGAAAAAAAGAGCTGATTCAAACAAATGTAGATGCCCAAGCGGTGTATGATGCGAAGAATCAAGACAGTGTGATGTTGATCAAACTCTCAGTAATGAATGAGATCCTTCTCGAAGTTGAAGATGGTAATGATGCATTAATAATGTGGGGGAATATGTGAGACATGCATGAAACTTCACATGAAACTGTTGAAATGATGGTAATCTTCACTTGTGGTTACTTGACATTATGGCTAAGCACCCTCATCATTGTATTACTAGGTTATGGTTTAATAGCCGATCTAGTCAACTTTATTTTATATTATTCTAGGAGACCAAGGTTGTCCTAGGCATATATGTGGGCCCATAACCCCCTTATGGGAGAAGGTGTCCACCTCATAAGTTGTGTATAAATAAACACTTTATGAGTCTTTTGTTCAATTAGATTGATTCATTAGTGATTGATTTTTTTGGCCTAAGGGCACCATATCTCTTGTTCTTTTGGTTCACTTCTTTTTATGTGATATTTTTGTTTAGGGTTTATGTTGGATTAGGGTTGGCTGAAGTCTACACTGCAGATTCATCCCAACATGGTATCAGAGCTAGTGTGGACTTTCTTCTCTATTAAGTGATGTTTTAGGGCTGTTTCAGGTCTTGCTGAGAAGCCTTTTATTGCTTTCTCGGAGATCCCTGGGCGAAGCATCTCGAGGTTTTATTTTTAGGCTTTTATCTTTTACCAGCTTGCTTTTACCTTCTGGGCCTTTAGCCCCTTCTTCCCACGAGATAAGGTGCAGTCCTGAAAATAGGTCAACCCAGTGCCCAGACAAGTGGAATGGGATAAGTGAGCGGGAAACAAGATGAAACAATGGTGCTATGAAGGGAGCGGGCGATGGATTTTCAGAAGTCCCCCCAGTGGCAAACCAAAACCTACAGAAATAGGCTTGCTAGGGCACCTTGTCAATCCCCCCAAACATGGTCAAGCGGGCAAGTGTAAGATCCAAGCTGTTGTAGAAATAAAAGGAATCAGATGCATACATTCAATGGTTTTGATGATCAAAGTGACACATACCATGATACCTGGACTAATTACCTCATGGAGCAAGAACCATCTCTGACACAGGACCAAGCCAATGGTGATGGATGCTGGTGCTGCTGACAAGAAAAAGATGCTGGAAGAAAGAAAAGGTGGGCCCTCCAGGGCCATGCTAAAGTCAATCCTGCTTTCGGTACTCCATGTCTCGGACCTATGGGCCTCGAGACATGATCTCCTAGTTATCCCTAAAAGTGGGGGATAACATGCCCAAGACAGGTGCGCACTTCAGCCCTAGAAATGTACTTGCTAAAATTTCCAAATGACATGTGACTTGTGTGTTTCCTCAATGGGGAAATCACCTTTACTTATACTAGACCAGACACAACAATAGGTGTGTCTGTTGGCACAACAGGGCCGACCTCAATAACTCAAAAAAAATTAATTATTACAATAAACATTAATTATTTTTCACATATGGTGGAGCCGACCTATACCCTTTACATCACAAATAGGGTTATAGGTAAATATTACTCTCAGACAATATAGAAAGGGATCTCACACATCCACTAGTGCTCAACCACTAGGGGCACGTCCACATGTGCTCAACCATAGGGACGTCCTACTCAACAGATCTCTATCTCGCTGAGTCCATAGGAGAATCATCTGGAGTACCATCTCAAGCTTGACTCAACCGAGTCCACAAGGCAGGAGACCACACGTCATAACAACTCAGTCTAGAGTCTGACGCACACCCATCGCATGGGCACCTTCACCCCACACAGGGGTACACATTGTTTCATCTCAATCCAGAGAGGAATGACACACCCATCTCATGGGCATCCTCACCCCACACAGGGGCATACATCCTCTCATCTCAGTCTAGAGAGGAACGACACACCCATCTCATGGGCACACCCAACACATGGGCTCTCTCACAGGTCGACTCACTCAGTCTGTGTCTCGGAGGATGTCTCACGAAGCTGTAATCATCAACACACTGGAAGTGGCTTTGCCTCCCACACTGGATCTGCTACCACAACTGCTCCCTCTAACACAAAATCAATTCCCGCTGAATGACATGGACCCTTCTTGGAATACACGTTGCTCCTAGAAGCCTCCTGCTTCTCAACATCCTATCAGGCCATCTCAACCCATGACATCTTCTTGACAGTCTTGGAAGACTCCTCCCTCCCACTTGAACCTGAAGGTTGACTTCCTCTGAACTGCTAACTCTCCCTATGAGCCTGCTGACTCCCTCTAAATTCCGACTCCCTTTGAGTCTGCACAATCTTTGGAGCTACCTGCTCCTTGTTCACTGCCACTTTGCAACATGCCATAGCTCGCATAGGTTGGCCCTTTAGCCTGTACAAGTTGCTCTCTTTAACTCCAAGAACCGCTGCTGCGTCTGAGCTAGATCCTCTGGGCATGATCAACGCCTGTCCATCTCAGAAAAAAACCTCATAGCCCTTCTCCTCAATTGCTGAGACCGAGAGCACACTCTTTCTATGTTTTGGCACCCATAACATATTTGTCACTCTCGACACATCTCTCGACTCCATCTGGAATGACTCTGTTCCAGATCCTTGCACTGCATGCTTGGTCCCCATACCAAGTTCCACATACATATCTGAGTCAAACTCTGTGAATCTCTTGAGCAACTCCCGTGCACCTATCATATGACATGTGGCTTCACTATCCACAAACCAAGTCCCACTATCGGAAACTGCACTAGAAAGGGTAGAGACCAATAAAAACTCCCTCTAAAGCCTATCTGCAGCCTCATCCACCTCAGTTGATGATGCTTGTTGCTTCCCTTTCCCTATCTTCCGCTGTGGACATTGTGAAGCATAGTGACCTAGCATATGACAAGCAAAACACTTGACCTTGCTAAGGTCCTTCTTCTTCCTCTGTTCTGGAGATGCCTCTCTCCTTGGAGAACCGTTTCTTCTGCCCTTCCTAGCACGGGAAACTAGGGCCAAGTTCTCATCACCAATACCTCTCTGCTTGCCATTCTTGGACTCTATCCGAGCCTCCTCCTGGATGCATCCATCCACAGTCTGTCAAATGGTGGCAACTTCTCACGTGCACAAATGGTTTCCAAGACCTGAGAAAACCATTCAATGCCACATTCACCAACTCTTTGTCATCAACTGCTTCATCAATGGCTACAAGATGATCACGAATCTGAGTGATCCTCATGAGTTAGCTAACAACTGTATTTGATTTGGACATCTCAACAGATCAGAGCTGGTGCCTCAAAATCAACTTTTGGCTTGCATTCCCACTTTGGTACAAGCCCACCAAAGCATCATACATATCCTTTGTTGTCTTCTTCACATAAATATGAGGAATCAAGTGATCCTTCACAGAATCCAATAACACACGCTTGGCCTTCACTTCCCTCTTCTTATGGGCTGCCAATTCCTGTGGATCGTTAGGATTTGAAATCACCATCTCAACATAATCTTCGAGATCATTCTCTTCCAAGAGCAAAAGGAGCCTAGCCTTCCAGGTCCGGAAATTAGTGTCCCCATCCAACCTGTCCTCCACTCTAAGAGTGCTCACCATTGTGACTTGCCCAGAACAAAAAAACCAGCAGCAAAAAAAATCTACAACAATTGTGTCTCAAGAGATGACTCCCTCTCTCTAGAGCCTATGTTCTGATATCATGTCAATTTTTCAAGACAATTCAATGCATTCAATTTCAGATCTAAAAATTACTTCCAAGTGACCTCAAACATTAAACTAGGGCTGTTATCACTGAATAATTTTACATTGAAATTATGACAGAAAATTACAGCGGAAGCACAAAGATTAGAGAGAAGACATCCCCATGCACAAGAGACAATTTCTATTCTGTAAAATTTTCAGATTTGAGAATTTTGAACAAATCCTGGAAAAACTTCCAACTTTCAAACATGTTGTAAACCCTAACCAACGTCACCTTGCAGTTTTGTTGTACGGCTTGCTAACTGTTAGAAAATAATAGATGTGCTCGTTTAACCATATAGACAATATAACAATATTGTCACCCAACCATAGGCCGAAGCCACCCCCGAGCACCTTAACCTTGACAAAGAATGATTCTAGAAGCAAACCAATAGCCAACCAAGGCTAATGCATCAAGCAAAGATAACCAAGATTGATCAGAAAGTCCAACCATAACCAATAGAAAGTCCGAGTCTAAACCAAGAATACAGATTGCAGTAGTTGTCGACTGCAACTACTCCCCAGACTTGCTCACTTGCCCAGTTTCTGCAGTGCGCACTTCTTTACTATTGAAATTTCGAGCTGTGTGCCAAATGAGGTGTGGCTACTTATATTTATACTATTTTCCTGAGCTATGTAGGCCGACTTCTCATTCTGGAGGCTAAATACTTAATATTAAATATTCCTTGAGTTGACTTGTCTTCTAGGGTTATGTTCAATGCTTTAGAGTTTCTTCTTGCTTCCTGGAATATTCCATTCTCGTCAGGGTTACACAGGGAGGTAAATACCTCCTGTATCTACCATAATATCAACACTCCCTCCTAGCTAGGGAGGTATTGAAGGCAATGTTCTTGAGCACAAACATCCCATTCAACCGATAACATCATCATCGTCGTACATACTATCTTATGATTAGATCACGAGCACCATCATCACTGTCATCTGATAGCATCAACTGCATCATCTCTCGAAGCCATACTCTATCTGAGTAATCAGGCATGATGCTGAATAAGTCACTCACTCCACAGAGTGATAAAAGGACAATTCTTCTAATCTGGACATACGTCTTAGAAGAATGACTATCCCAACATATGTTAAAAGTTACACCATGGACTACAGAGACCATTCCTACAGGAATGTCATTCTAGGACTATTTTCTAATCAAGTTATAGAGATCTGTCTCAACCTATATGCCTTAGAAAATATCGATCTTGAACCATTTTCCTAATCGGTCCACAATCTGTGCCTTAGGAAAATACTAGTCCATGACATGTCAACGAACTGTCAACCTGGACCATTCTCCACAGACAGAATATCTGTCCACCAACAATCTATTCTATCTGGACCATTCTTTGCCTGGAGAATGTCTGTTCACAAGCACACTGACTATCTAGCTGATAATCATTTTCAACACTATTGATAGTCTACATGGCAATCAGAACAGTGTCATTCAATAGAACACAACTATGTTTATCCATAGTAGTACACAACTACAACCCAGTGGTACACTACCACACCAAGTAGCACACAACTACTTAATCAATGACACATACTCACAACCAGTGGAACACATCCACCACAGTAGCATACATCTACTGTCCAAAGACATACAATCTCCATAGCAATCATATCATTTGATATCAACCTGCACAGAAAAACAATATCATGATATAAATTGAGTCATCTAGGCCATTCTTCCACTCACATCTGTGAGATCTGGAAGAACATCTGCCCTCAAAAGGTAAAACATCAGCCATGAGCTATCTGGACTATTCTTCTCAAGCATAGAAGAATAACTGTCCTGATTTTTGAGCCTGGACCATTCACCTAACTGGGCCATTCCACCAGCACTAAACAAAGTGCAACCTGTGGAGAATGAGTCTGCCCTAGGGAATGCCTGTCCTTGATTGCTGAACCTGGACCATTCCTCCGGCACTAAACAAAGTGCAACCTGGAGAGAATGAGTCTGCCCTAGGGAATAGCTGTCTGAACCATTTCCTAAGGAAATGGCTGTCTTGCACCAATCTCCAAAACAAAGCATTCTTCCAAACTGCTCACAACTGCGAACTTCGAAAGAATGATTGCCCAACGAGGCGGACCATTCTACTTGACCACTACTGAGAGTGACTGTCAAAAAGAAAGACTATCCTGGACCATTCCCCCACACTGGCTACAAGGGGAATCACTGTCTATGGTACATCAACAATCTATCGAACCATTTTCATTACGAAAATGACCGTCCGATCTGGACCATTTTCCGAACTGGAAAATGCCTGTCTGTCAGAAATCTCAAACCACTTTCCGAACTGGAAAGGAACTGCTCATCCTGGACCAATTTTCGAACTGAAAAAGGACTGTCCATAAATCAATAACACATCAGTGCTCCCTCTCAACCTGGGAGTCATCTCTTCCCTTTTCAATAAGGAAGTCGTCTCCATGAGCTCCAACTTGTTTCTTGAGTACGCAAACTTTTTCATCTTGGATAGAGGCTTTACCAAACGCTCATCCATGGAGATATATTGGAGAACCACTTCTCTTTTCTGGACCTCATCACAGAGAATGTAATGCTTAATCTCATTGTACTTCGGTCTTTCTGGAACATTGGTTTTCTCTGAAGGCTTCATATAGCTCTAATCATTACAGTATATCATGGTTGGATTCAACTCTTTTGATTCCTGCTAGCTCATGATGTCGTGGAAAGGCTCAAATTGGAACATATCCAAGTGGCACTTCTTTTGTCATCATGAGAGTTTGTCATGGATTAGCAATCCATCATCTTGGACTTCTGAGTAACCATTCTGATATAATATATCTATTATAGAAAGTTTTCACCACGCTTCTGCTGTGCATTGGAGGTTCTGCACCAAGTTGTCTTCTTCCATCTGCATACAAGAGTCTCTTTCTGGTATACCTCAAAACCTTGAGGTTGCTCTACATACGCTTCTTTGTTTAATTACTCTGTTGAGGAGAACAATCCTTACATTCATCTGATGTAAACTCCAACCCATGGATATTGCAGGAGATATAATGGCTCAGGTAGAGGTATGTTTGGTTACTGGAACAAGCTATCATCATAGTCTTCTCCCTCCATCTAGGAGAACCTTTAGTTTTGGATCTCGCAATGCTTCCATTCATAAGTTTTCCATACATTGTTCTTCATCACAACTTCCATTTCTTCTGCTTGATTGCTTCTACTGGGTTCATACTAAGCTGGTAGTCTTGTGATTCTCGATATAATGACTGGTTGTTCTGGATTTTCTTTCTCTCTAGGAATCTTCATGTTCTTCCTCATGTTTCTCTTTAGCTCTTAGGTCCATGGAGTTTTCTATAGATTCCATGCCCCGAAGATTCCAAATTTTTCCTTTCATCATAGGATCATGGATGTGGATGGACAACCAGGGATACTTTAAGGCTTCTTTTCGAAGAAGACTTCTTCTAAAGTCAAACTGAACACGTGCTGCTTTTCATGGTTGCTACCATCAATGGGAACATGGATAGATACTTCATAATCCTTGATGGATCATATTATTTAGGATTAGCTCCCTCCTAATCCTTGCTTCATGCATGAATGCATGCTCTTCTTTTGGAATTATATAATCGACTCCCTCCAACTAAGAGAGTCCACGCTTTCGTCTGCATCCTTATTGCCTTCTGCAAAGTGTCACACGTCTTTTTCTAATTTCCTCTTGATTGTTGACTTCTTTCTGTTTTTACTTTTTCCAGGTTTCTTCAAGTTTGATTCTGATTTCGGCTTATCTTGCAATTGTTACTTATGTTAATAGCTTCCATAGGAATTGTTACCAAGGATTGTTAATGTACTTCATCTTTTCATGTGTATTGCTTGACTTGTAGTCATCGTGATGGCAATCCTTATCTTGTTATTCTTCCATAGGTATTGTTTCTATTTGAACATCTTATCTTCTAAGAAATAGATATGCAAGATTTGTACAAAAACTATGTAAACATGGTATGTACAAGAATTATGAAGAATATTGTTACCTTGTTTTAGAAGAAGAAGTCTGTTTTATCCTGCTTGGCCTTCTTTGAGGGATCCCTTTCTTTGGC
>ML872420.1:7357-19578 GCA_009831015.1 Picea engelmannii
GCATATTGGTTGGATATTCATGTTCAAGAAAGGCTTATAAATGCTATAATTTCAGATTAAGAAAGATTGTTGAATCTATAGATGTAAGGTTTGATGAGTCCTCATTTTTGAAGACTAAATCTAAACAAAAGGATCAACAAATATATGATATATATGACAAACATAAGATGGATGAAGAAGTAAGTGAAACAGAAGAAACTAAGGCTGCTGACAGTGAACAATTAATTTCTACTTTGATAAAGGGCACAACTCCATCCAAAAGCATGACTCCATCAAAGACTCCAAACAAGAGAATACAAAGAAATCATCCTAAAGAACAAATACTTGGTGACTTAAATGCAGGTGTTGAAACAAGAAGCAGAAGGCAAGAATCCACCTCAATTCATGAACAAGTATCTTTAATTTCTCTGATTGAACCCAAAAGTGTTGAAGAAGCAATTAAATATGAATACTGGATGAAAGCAATGAATGAAGAACTTAGTCAAATAGAAAAGAATAAGACATGGGAATTGGTTCCTAGACCGTTGAATAAGAATGTCAAAGGGGCTAAATGGGTTTTCAGAAATAAGATGGATGAAGCAGGTAAAATAGCTAGAAATAAGGCTAGATTGGTTTGTAAAGGGTATGCACAGGTAGAAGGAATAGATTATGGAGAAACTTTTGCTCCTATTGCAAGAATGGAATCCATTAGACCGATTCTAGCTTATGCCAGTTCTAAACACATTAAAGTTTACCAAATGGATGTAAAGTCTGCATTTTTGAATGGTGATTTAGAGGAAGAAGTATATATGGAACAACCAGAGGGTTTTCAGGTACAAGAAGCAGAACAATATGTTTACAGGTTGAAAAAGGCATTGTATGGGCTGAAGCAAGCACCAAGGGCTTGGTATTCTAGACTTGACAATTACTTGAGGCAACAAGGGTTCAGGAAAGGTAACACTGATAGTAACCTATATATTAAAGAAGAAAATGATAGCCTGATCATTGTGGAGATATATGTAGATGACATAATTTTTGGTAGTGATGATAATAGACTCAGTAAACAGTTTGCTAAAAGTATGCAGAAAGAGTTTGAGATGTCCATGCCAGGAGAAATGAAGTTTTTCTTAGGCTTGCAAATTACTCAATCTGATAAAGGTATTTCCATTTCTCAAACCAAGTATATTAATGAAATGCTTAAGAAATTCCAGATGGAAGAGTCTAAACCAGTTTGCACTCCCATGGTTACTGGTTGTAAATTAAGTAAGTTTGATGATACTTAAGATGTTAATCAGACAGTATACAGATCTATGATTGGTAGTCTTCTTTATGCTACAGCTACAAGACCTGATATTATGCATGCAGTTTGTCAAGTTGGCAAGTTTCAAGATTCACCAAAAACTTCTCATCTACTTGCAGTCAAAAGAATTTCCAGATATCTTAAGGGGATAGTAGAGTATGGTTTGTGGTATCCTACAGGTAATCAACTTGATTTATATGATTTCACTGATGTTGATTGGGCAGGTTGTGTTGATGACGGGAAGAGTACTAGTGGAGCAACATTTTTTCTTGGAGGATGTCTTGTAAGTTGGTCAAGTAAAAAGCAATCAACAGTTTCTCTGTCTACTGCTGAAGCATAATACATTGCACTTGCAACTTGTTGCACTCAGGTTCTATGGATGAAACAAATGCTGGAAGATATACATATTCATTATAATGAACCTATACCTATCTTCTGTGATAATACCAGTGTAATTAGTATTTCTAAAAATCTTGTTATGCATTCCAAAACAAAGCACATTCCCATTAAATTTCATTTTCTAAGAGAGCAAGTTATGTCTAAAGTTATTAAAGTGGAATATGTTGGCACAAAGGATCAGATAGCAGATGTATTTACTAAATCTTTATCCAAAATGAAATTTGAAAGTCTCGGGGATCAGTTGGGGGTTTACCCCTTGTAATTTCATTTCTTTTTCAAAGATTGCACGGGCTTCATTATAAAATCAGACTGCACAAGTTTTTATTCACTATTATTGATAGGGGGAGTTGCTGCTGAAATGATACATCTTTGCAAGTGGTTTGTATTTTCTCAGGGGGAGTATGGTTGATATCTTTTCCATACATGTCAAAAGGGGGAGAAGATATTTAAAGTTTTCCATCAATGCCAAAGGGGGAGTTTGTTGGCAAGAATTGCAGTTTGCATAGTTTTCACAGAACTTGTTTTTGTCATTAATGTCAAACTTTAAAAATGATAAAGGGACAGGCATGTATCAGTTTGCACAGGCATGGATTAGTTTGCACAAGCATGGTGGTTCCAAATTCGGAGATCAGCATGCCTCTCGACATACCGAAACGCGAAACTGCGAAGAACCCGGGAGTTTGTATTTCGGGATTCCGGGAATTTCTATTTCAGGATTTTTGCATGGTAAGCAAAAAATTCAACATCACGAAGTCCCGAATGCCAAAATACCAAAACCACGAATTAATCTGAGTCGTTGATCAGAGGGAGATCGTAGACCATTGATCTGACTCCATTTCAGAGTTTCAAATACTAGGAGTTGGAGGAGTCAAGAGTCGAGACTCTTCATCACAGGAGTCCTGAAGTTCTGAAATGCGAAATGCCGAAATGGGAAATCGTGAAAGCACTTTATGGATAATTGCTTGGTCACTGCCTATGGTCACATTGACGAAGGCTCAAGGAAGGAGCTAGTGCAACCAAGCTCCATTTCGGAGTTTTAGGGATCGTGACATGGAGTGTCAAGAAACTTCACCACAGGAAAGTACGGTTGTCGTTAGACCAAAACCCGTAGGTGATTGGTAAACTCATCACCGCCAGAGTTAATGGATCCATGGGAGGCTGTTAGACCATGTCGCGAGTCCTGAAGGAGGTGTTGAACACTAATTCAACAATCTCCCCCTCAACATTAACCGAGGGCTCTCAGCACCAACTGAGATACTCGACACCAATCGAGCGGACTCGAACCCGTAACCTTTCGCTCTGATACCAGTTTAGTGGAAGTATGGTTGTTGTTAGACCAAAACCCGTAGGTGATTGGTAAACTCATCACCGCTAGAGTTAATGGATCCACGGGAAGCTGTTAGACCATGTCGCGAGTCCCGAAGGAGGTGTCGAACACCAATTCAACAAATTATTGGTAACAACACCGGAAGAGTATTTTTATAATTTCTTATGATTGTATTTTATGTTTTGGATCTTGTTCCAGGTAGGTCACAAGTGATAACTCTAAGAAGGAGCTACTGTGGTGATTGTTCTCATTCTTCTTATTATTATTATTATAAGAGTATTATTCTTGTCTATTGTTTTCCCTTATTGTTGCTCTTATTTCAGGTAGGTCACAGGTGATAACTATGAGAGGAGCTATAGTGACGGTTGCAGGAGGAAACATATTATATGGTCTCTAGCTTGATACATGGAGCAGACTATTCAGATAAGAAGTTGTAAACACGACCATATACATCCATGCACCGAAGAAGAAGAGGATGAAGAAGGGTACTTTTGCGGGATACATAGTATCTCATATGGAGATTGATTGTAAGGAGAATAAGGCTACACAGATGACCGAATAGATCCCTCTAGTGTTGATGATCACTCTTCATATCATCAGGAAGAGTTAGTAGATCTAGAAGGGCCGACCTAGAATCGTTGCAGTAACCAAGAAGAGATCAACATGGTCACATGAAACTTTATAGGATGCATGTAATTGATGAGCCATATCATGAGAAGGAATAGATGCCTCCACCAGTGGTGAGGTAGGTGGTCCCATAAAGAAACAACTCAGGAGGAGCTAGAGTTCAGAGGGAGTTATCCCTGAGGATTCAATAGGGAGGTGCAACCTCCCCATGACAGTTCACAAGAGATCAGATTTCAGAGAAGGTCATCACATTCAGAGGGAGAAAATGGCTCCATAGATCATATAGAATCAGAGTAAGCTTGATCTGAGAGAGAGTCAGTGGCTTAGAGACTTTCCAGAAAGTATTCCTCCTTAGTTTCATATGGGAGAGAGAGGCATCTTCCAGGACTAATAGAAAAGTGCCATGAGTGGGGAGATTAGATTGAAGCTTCAAAGGCTTCGAGGAGATATGAGAGCTTTTGGGAAGATTCCCTTGTTTCATTGACATGAAGAAGGAATAGATTATGAGGAGACATTTGCTCCTATGGTGAGATACGCTTCGATTAGAGATATACTTGTGATAGCTGCAGTAATGAAATGGAAGGTACATCATATGGAAGTGAAGACAATTTTTTTGAATGGTGTAGTAGAAGAGGAAGTGTACATGGAGAAATCACAAGGTTTCGAGACACATGATAGACATACATGTGTGTGCAAATTGAAGAAATCCTTTTATGGATTGAAACAAGCACCAAGGGAATGGTATGGTAGAATTGGCATCTTTCTGATGAGCTTGGGTTTTACCAAGAGTAAAGAAGATCCCAACCTTTACTACAAGGTTGAGGATATCGGACCAATGATATTATTGTTGTATGTGGATGACCTGTTTCTAATAGGAGACAAGAAGCTCATCACCGAGAGTAAGAGGAAGCTTGCTACAAAGTTCGAAATGAAAGACCTAGGTATGATGCATTATTTCTTAGGTCTAGAGGTATGGAAGAAACCAAATGATATTTTCCTTAACCAAGGAAAATATACTGTAGAAATCCTGAAGAGATTAAGAATGATGGATTGTAAAGCCATGCCTACATCGATGGTGACAAACATAAAGTTATTGAGTGATACATCATTATAGACAATGGATGACACCATGTATAGATAAATGATTGGTTCATTGATGTATTTGACAAAAATAAGGCCAGATATATGTTTTGCGGTGAAGACATTCAGTCAGTATATGGTTGAACCGAGACGTGTTCACTTGATGGTGAAAAAACACGTATTAAGGTACCTGAAAGGTACAGTTAACTATGGATTCCAATATGTTTCAAATCGTGGGATAAGACAACAAGGCTATGCTGATTCAGATTGGGCCAGTATTGTCACAAATCATAAGAGTACTTAGGATGCTGCTTTAGTTTGGTATCAAATATGATCTCATGACTTAGCAGGAAGCAGACTAGTGTGGCACTCAGTTTGCCCGAGGAAGAATATATAGCAACATGTTCAGCTAGTTGTGAAGCTATGTGGCTTCGAAAGTTACTTGCAGGGATGTTTGATCTTGAGTTGGAGGTGAATTTTATATTCTGTGACAATCAAAGTTGTATAAAGTTGTCTGAGTGTTATAGCCCTAAAATTCCCTACTTATGCATACATGGCATTGGCATTTCTACGTGCACAATTTTACAAAATACTATCGAGAAAATCTATTTAAAAAACCATTTTTTGGAGAATTTAAACGCCATGTTGCACTACTGCTCACATACATACACTTGCTACATGTTAGACAGACCACGTACATACTCTAGCTTCATACTAAACAACCCACATTTACCTCCAAAAGTTGCAAGGAATTCAGCGGAATTAACGGGCTATTGGAGGTTTCCCAACCAATTCAGCTGCTATAGCCCGTCCCCAAACCAAATAACTCTCCTTTTGTCATATAAAATGAAGTCTTGGGGTCTCATTCCAACATCAAGCATTAGAATGGTGAAACTCTGCCCAAATCCCTTTTCCCTCCTTGCCCAAGTATTTGCAACCCTTCTGAGTTCTTGTCTCAACATTCCCTCTTTATCCTTTTCTCCTATACAATCCCTTCCCTTCCCTTGAAGTGATCAACTGATTGTGAGAGAAAGCATTGGGATAAGTGCACTTGGAGAAATATCAAGAGGAGCCCGAACTAGGTTCGCAGGAGTGTCAACCTACAAAGGTTGTAATTTCCAATCTTTGAATATTGAATAAAATAATCTTCTTCCTGTCCCAAATAATGTCTTTATGTCTTTCATTTGATTTATGCATAATGATTTATATCTAACCCTAATTGATGAGTAGAAATATAATGTTTGTAGAATTTTTTTCCTAAGTACTCTTGCAGTTCATCTTTGGGAGGAGACTTGTAGCTTGGGAAGCTACAAAGCTGGAGGTGGTCTACATCGAACATCAGACTAAAGGTACTACTTATGATCCACTTTCCTATTTCTTTCTGTTCATCTTTTTTGGAGTGTTTGGGGTAGTTTAGGAATTAGATTGTATTTTAAGGGATTTCATAGCTCTGTCTATACTTAGAACCCTGGTATAGTTATAGGGGGATTTTCCCGCTAGCAGAATTGGTGACTCCACTGGGGATCAAACCCAAAATCTCTAGTTTCCACTGGGGATCCAATGGGAAGTCTCTCTATGGTTTTAGAGGGAGGTTTTTGGGTTTTAATTAGCTTCTTTATTTCCTTTTGAGTTTTTATTAAGTTCACTGAGTCTTTTAAGGGTCTTTGGTCACGTGCAAGGTGCCTACCAGCCTTCCCTGCCCAGTAAGTCTACCTAGTATTTTTCTTTTTTGAAAAATCTCAGAGGTGTGCGCGCTCTGCTTTGGATCAGCTTGCGTACATATGAATTATGCACAGTAGACAACCCATGTACATACGCAGGCTGCTCGTGCAGCAACCCACATCTCTATGTATTGAAATTGTTTTTAAAAAAAGATAAGTTTTTTCTCTTTCTTGACAGAAGCTTTTGGCTTCTCAGGGATTTCTCGGACTATACAAAGTCTTTGTTTTTGGCCTTACCTTGGGTTAAAGACTCGTTTTCAACTTGTCTCTCTATGTTTCCTATCTTTTTTGGCTTATTTTTATCCATGAATCATGTACTATTCTACAGTTTCTTTTAGCATATTTTGTTAGTTCTGCTTTGAAGAAAATAAAAAAACCTAGTTTTTTTATGCTAGTTAGGTCTCTTTCTTTCTTTGCATTCCTTTTCTTTGTTATTTGAAAAAGAAAAAGAATTAGCATAAGGCCATGTTTTCTTCTCATCTTGAAAGTATTTCAAAAGAAAAATAAGAAATAAAATCCTTTCATTTGATCTTTTGTTTCACTCCAAAGTTGCATTGTGTTTTTTTGCATGGAAAGGATAAATTCTCATAAGTTTCATTTTTGCAAGAGTCTCAAACACCATTAGTTGCACAACCACATCCTCTACGTAAATCAAGCCTTAAAATTAACGCTTAACTTAAAATATATTAGACTTTTTGTTTGTATGGTTCACCGACTAGTTTAGACTTTTAGGGCCTTGAAATAGGTGTGAAGAGGAAACTCTTCAATGCTATTTAAAACAAACATCGGAGTTTGAGATAGGGAGTGTTTTAAGTCTAGCATCATAAGAGTTATCCGGGACCCCCTCTAACAAAGGGGATAAACACGAGGTCGCATGAGGAAAGGTAGAGGAGATAACCCCTCCAAAGTCGAACCAAACATAGTGGGGATTGTCTATTGAGGGTCTTTCTCGGGAACAATACTGATCACATTTGGCTACGGAGCCTTGTGGACCTCGAATCCAATCGAGATCCTCAGTTTTCTTTTGAACCAGTTGCTTTCAGCACCCTTGAAGGGCTTCATACTTGTTATCCTGCTCATTACGATCTGCCCGACTGCCGACTATACCCGCATGGTGACTGACTGCGAGCTGGAAACTTAGTTTCCTATATTTTATGGACTTACACAAGAGACTGTGGGGGTATACCACGAAACCTAGGGTAGACGTTGGATCACGCTTCACATAGTATACCCAGAGGGTGCTTCCATGTTCGAGTTTCACTTGCACAGTGTTTTTAGTTGATCTAGTGTCGATTGGTGTAACTATCCTTCCCACTAGTTAGTTGTCTGCTTGATTTTCCTTTAGGAACTTTTAGTGTGTGCTCTGTGCTCCCTAGTTTTCCATAGTGAGTTATCCAGTCATTGATTTGGGTCTCTGACCTAAGGTGGTAGACCTCCCACTTTGCCATTCGTGAGGAATTTTTGGTCTTCCTCTTAGAAATGTGGAGCTGCCTCTTTATAGTCATTGTTTTTTATACCATTTGTTTGCTAGAGTCAGTGTGTGAGACTTTTATAGACTTGAACAATCCCGCAAGGGGAGAACCTGTGCATAAGATCTTCATGGAAATAGTTTCTAATGATACTAACCAAGGAACCCCTTCGCAAGGGGATTATTCTTCTTTTCCTTTCTTTGGAAACATCAGTGTCCCTTTGATGTCCACTTTGTACATTCCTGGGTTGAATGTGGGACTACCAGTTTGGTTAGGTACCATTCCAAATGTCCTGACTGCTCTTGACGCTTCTCAGTTAAGCACCTTATGTCATGGGAATCATGTTGATGTTCCTTCGTCAACAAAGTATTCTCCTCCTCCTTCTTCCTTCTCTGGTGAAAGTCTAGCTACTAGTAACCATAAGTCTAAACAGAATAGAAAGAGGAAGAATAGGAAGAAGAAATCGCCAACCTCTGCGAGTCATTTTGGAGATAGGTTGTCAATCTAAGCAAGTCATGTTGAAGACTAGCACCCAACCTCTGCAAGTAATGCTAGGGACAAACAACCAACCTTTGCTAATCATGTTGGAGAGGTGTCAACAACCTCTGCAAATCATGTTGGGGCCACGAACCTAGTCCCTGCAAGTCATATTGGAGTTCAATCACCAACCTATGCAAGTCATGTTGGAGATGTGCAACCAACCACTACAATTCATGCTGAGGGCACAGACCTAGTCCCTGCAAGTCATACTAGATTTCAATCACCAACCTCTGCAATTCATGTTGGAGATGTGCAACAAACCACTGCAAGTCATGCTGGGGGCACAAGCCTAGTCCCTACGAGTCATACTGGAATTCAAAAACCAACCTTTGCTAGTCATGTTGGAGAGTTGTCAACAACCTTTGAGAGTCATGTTGAGGACAAGCAACCAACCACTGCTAGTCATGCTGGGGGCATTGATTCTGTTGAGAAACCTAGATAGATAGGACGTAAGCCTAAGTTACCTTGTAGGATTTGCAAGGGAGATCACCTTACTCATTTATGCCTTGGACTTCTAGAGGCACGAAGATTGTGGTCCTTGTCTACAAGGTCTTCTGATTCTGAGTATTTTGAGGTTTCCTCACAGTCTATTTAGCCTCTGGTTGATGAATTGGTCATGCCGATACAATCTTCGTCCGATCCCACTCCTTTTTTGGGGGGTGATGCGCCTTCATACTATGTTGTCTCGCAACCTATTAATCTAGTGTTTGAGGAAGTGGTCATGCCGATACAATCTTTAGCTGATCCCAATCTTCTCTTTGGGAGTGATGTGTCTACCGACTATGTTTTTAGCATTTCCATTTCAGTACTTTTAGAACAAGAGGGTATTCTTCTCACTTTGAGCACACCCCCTCCAAGTCCTAGGATGGTTTCCTTTGATTGGAATGACCTTATTGAGCCTCACCTTCCTTCTTCTGCACCTTTTCATATAAAGGTTGAAGTTAATTAAAAAAACATTTACCAATGTATTGTGGATGACGGAGCCTCCACAAGTATTTTATCCTCCTCCGCTGGGCAAGCTTTGGGTTCTCCCAAGATTGTGTCTTCTTTGCATGAGTTGTTGGCTTTTCACATATGTCCTAGTGAGTATTTGGGGATTCTTCACCAGTTACCTATCTTGTTAGGTGGGAGGATTATCCTTGTCGATGTTATATTGGTGCAAGGCCCGTTAGATTTCAATATTCTTCTCGGGCGTGATTATGTATATGCTATGAACATTGTGGTTTCTACGCTCTTTCAGATGATGCATTTCCCTCATAATGGAATAATTGTCACTATCGACCAGTTGTCATCTGATAATCACCATCCTAGTTCGACATTAGTCCAGGATGCCCCTTTATATGTTCCTAGTGTTCGTGTGGACTCTACCCCGCCACTGGTTAATTATGTGGCATCTTATACTCGATGTTCAATTGCTTCTGAGCAGGAACCTGTGCAATCATCTTTTCCTTCTCGAGACATGGTCTCGACAATTGATCAATACTTTTATCCAATAGGGGAACGAGATCCCTTGCTTCCCCTTCTTGGTTAGAGTGGTATTGAGTTTCCTTTTGAGTTTGATCTCATTGTTCATATATCCTCAAACCCTCATGCTTGTGATTCTTCGTTGATAGACTCTGCCAGTCCTGGATAGAACCTCCATCGTCATATGGAATATGGTCAGTTTTCTTCTCCCTTTGAGACTGTCGACCCTCCACGTTCGCATGATTTATCGAATTTTGAATTGCCTTCGGATGAGGCTATACATAAATCCATGACTATTTTTCTATACCATGGGAATAATTACACCGTGGTTTGTGTTTTCTTCCTTTTTGGGATACTTTTTAAGTTTACTACTGAAGAGACTCTTGGTCAGAGCCTAGCAGCGGGCTCTACCTGAACCAGTACTATGCATGAGTCATAAGGCTATGCGGTGTATTGTACCATATTGTATAGTCCAGGTTTGTTGTTTTCAAGTTTTGTATTCAATAACACCTCTTGTTTTCCAAAGTTTCTATTTATATTGGATCTATTAACTTTTGGATGAGTGTTATTGGCCTTATATGCAGGATCTTGGAGACATTTTTCTTTGAATTTTTTTCATTGTGTCGATCTGTTTTGACAAGTACTGACCTTGAAACTAGCATATAGGTTAGGTTTTTCCTTACTTGCATTTTTGCATTATCTGTTTCCTGGTCCTTTTGGCCTTAGGATCAACCCCACTGAATTGTGACACTAACCTTCCTTGCTGATAAGTGTGTCATACTTTATGCAGTAGAGCCTTCCTTCCATGTGAACTTTAGTTAGAGCCTTGTTTTATTTTTTGTTGCCGATGACGAAGTAATTCATAGGCATGGGAGTCCTTTTAGTCCTGCCATGACTGTGTGTTGAAGCCTCATTCTTCTTTATCATTTTCTTGGCCTTACCCTCGAGACTCCCTAATGAGCATGGTTTGTTGTCTTTCAAGCTTGATTAAACCTTGAAAACACCATCTAACGAGAGATTATTTATTCTTTTCGGTCTCGTTTGGATTACTTAAGAAAATAAGCCCCCCTTGGAGTCTTCTTTAAGCCCTTTTTAGACTCTCTAAAATTGAAAAGATTACCGAGTGATCTTGCTTCCCTTCACGCTTGCCAAACTCAAATTTGAAGGCACATCTGTCCGATGGTAGTTTACCCCCTTTTTAGTCTGGATGGATAATTTTATGAATAAAGGTATGCTCTAGGAACTTTGTTTTGCTAGAAGAGTATTCTCAGGCATAATTTTAACCCTTTTTTGGGCCCGAGGGACTAAATTTTCAAAAAAAGGAATATTCTCCTTGGTTTTGGTTTATCTCTTTTTCAAGCCTTGGAGATTACTTACGAAAAAGGAACCCCCCCAGAGTCCATATTTAATCTCTTTTCAAACTCCCTAAATACGAAAAGATCATTGAGTGATCTTGTTCCTTCACACTCATTAAATTGGTCCAAAAGAACATCTACTTGGCATGAGTTTAACCCTTTTTTCCAGCCAGTACATTATTACGAAAAAAGGTACGCCTCGGGAGATTCGTCTCGCCGAGAGAGTTCTCCTCAGTTATATTTTATACTTTTTCGGGCTAAGGAGACTAAACTTAGAAAAAGGTTGTGATTCCATAGTTAAGCTCTTTTCAGACTCCTTAAAATTGAAAAGATAGTCGAGTGATCTTGTCTTTGTCACACTCATTAAAACAATTTTGAAAGGGCGTCCTTTCGGTGCAAGTTTAACCGTTTTTTGAGCCAATTGGACTAATTTAAGAAAAGATATTCCCTGGAGTCTTCCTTTTGTGATTTTTCAGACTCTCTAAACGTGAAAAAACCACTGAGCTTTTCTTCTCTAGGATCGTAAAAATTTACATGGAAGGAGTCTTGTTGTGTCATTCTTAATCGCATTGCGGGTCTCATATTTGCGTCTTTGGCCTAATGTCGGCTCCATGTTTCTCTCAAATGAACCTTTAAAGCATTCCTTATACACAAGCCTTGCAACACTTTTTTCCTTTGCGATCCGACACCTTGACCCATGGAGGAATTTTCCCCGAGTGTCCTTATCTTGCACACGTCTCCTTTCCTTGAGCATCAATATGTTCCATGCGCTTGGAACTAGTTTGCTTGCTCACAAAACTCGTTCCTCCTTTGTAATGTAGCATTCTTTTGTTCTTTTTCAAGCTCATTTAAAAATTGAAAAAGACCAAAAAATCAAATATCCCAAAAAGAGAGGACGAGAAATATACATTCTTTTTTCGACAACAAATATAGTCTCCCTTGGACAAATCACATCCTTCC
>ML872422.1:0-13767 GCA_009831015.1 Picea engelmannii
AATACGGTAGAGGTGGATGTTGAGGTGGTTGATGCGCCCCTCGATTATACTTGTTACTAGGATGCAATTGAACTTATTCTATGAATGTCATCATATTGTTTGTCTTCCACACTCTTTATTTCCCTCATGATGGGAAGATCATAATGGTCAACCAATTATCTTTTGCGTATGCTAGCCCCAGTGCATCTGTTGGACCGTCGATCCTCGTGTTTGACAATTCTCAACTAGAAACTAAGAATATCAGTGTCAGAATGTATTCCTCCATTATGGGTACCTTTGACTTCATGGCACCGATTCACCATATTTACGCCATGTCTAGTAGGCTTGTTTCATCAGAGAGGTCCATTCCTTCCCATGTTTCCTATTTTAATGATCTATGGAACCTACCTTCCTCGACTACATCTTGTGAAGGTTAGTTTCATACTGGAATGGACATGCCACTATCGGCATCAGAGATAGTGTATGAAGTTTCTCTTGACTCTTCAATCGATCCCTATCCTATTACCTTGCAGACAGACAAGGAGGATCCTATTATTAAGACTATGTGGGCCACTTTGTCATCTTGTTCACATGACTGCCTTGATGAGACTTTGCAATTAGATGAAGCTATCATCGAGGCCATGAATGGTTCTGACAAACCTTGGGATGATGTGCATCATCACTCTTATTTTATCCCAGATCTTGCTAGAATCGAACAAGATGACTTTCGATCTACTCTAAGTGATATGGTCAGTCACATTGTAGATCCACTTGATATGCACAACATTTATGCCGAATGAAATATCCTGAGTATCTCTCCTACCGTCACAATCATTATCTATCATACCTGTTATAACCCTATAATTTATAGGATCAACTGGTGACTGAAAATTTTATCCATTTATTTTTTTGGTTGTCAAATGATTTGAGAAAAATAAAAAGAAAAGAAAAGAAAAGAAAGAAAAAGAAAGGAAAAAGAAAAGAAAAGAAAAGAAAGAAAAAGAATAAAAGAGGGCATAAAAGAATTTGGATAAAGCCCCATGCAATAACAATGACTTGGTTCATTCAATTCAATCATGGCTAAGTCCTTTGAAATTGATGTTGATAGGATTAGGGAATAAGCTTAGCTAACTTGTTCAATCTTAGCCAAGCAAATTAGGTTAGCTAGTGAATAAATTTGATCAAACTGCCTAATCTTGGTCAAATAGCCCCAGGATAGAGTAATTTCTTAGTCCAATAGTTTAATCTGGGCTAAATGTCATAGGTTTTTAGGTTAGAACATCGGGTAGTTTTCTTTATCTCAATAAAATACACATGATGATCGATGTTGAACCCTATCTCTGATGTTTGAAAGTTGAATGTCTAACCCCATGGTGATAAAAACAGGGAAATCTTGGACAAACCCACTTAAAATGATTATCCTATGTTTTCAAAGAAAAAATGAGTTTACACTCACAGATTAAAGATAGAGCATAGATGAATGACTGAGGTGCGAGCGCCCAAATCTACGGTTGATAAGTCTTTCCGGACCCCCCCAACCATTCTACCTTTAACGGTAGGGGGGGGTCCAGAATCATGTATAACATAGGCACACATCTGAATGGCTAAGGTGTTGATGCTTAGATCCACGGTCAAGATTTAATTACAGACTCCCACGACTATTCTTCTTTTAATGGTGGGGGGGTCCGAAATATTGGTTAAACATCGCGCTCAGATCTACGGTCCAGCGGTAGGCACATCGATGGACGACTGATCATATTTTTAGGACCCCCCCGACCAGTCTGCTCTTAATGATGGTAGGGGGGGGGGTCCGGAATGTAGTGTTTTCTCTGGCAGACCCCTCCTCTATGTGGCAGAGATCCATTGGTCTAGACTCCCACCGCTTACCATTTTCTGACATACCCCTATCACCCCATGACATCATTCACCAATTTTCCCCCTAGAGGTCACGTCTCATTACTCTGTTAGTCCATTCCTGTTGTTCGCCCTTTACAATTCCTCTCACCATGTTCACTCCCCAATCAGCTCCCACCACGTCGCTTGGTTGTATTCGTCATTCATCGATACCTACCATCTCATGTTCCAAATGACCCAATGGCAATTTATTATAGGCCAACCTATCTGTTAGCCTACTGAGTTATCTCCCACGCCCAATGGGTATCTGTTTGATCAAAACTACCTTTCACCCTTAATTTCCTCATCATTTAACCTGTCGTCGTACCAGAGAGTATTTTTTCCATTTCCTCTCCGTTTTAGTCAGTTTTCCAAAGCCATAGTCATCCCCGCTAACTTTTTGTTTTACTTGCAGGTATTTTGACAGTGATTGCGCCAAAATTAAATAAAGCAGAAGCCAAGAAAAATCCTTTTCTCCCGCCTATTGTCAATCTTGACAGGATTCATTTGGCCGATAAAGATCACTTAATCGTAGATACAAGATGCGAATTCGACTTCACATATTTATAGTCATGGTTAAAGGACATTTTCTTGGACCAGAGTGATGAAATTGGACTCTGGGAATCAAACCTTCCCCTGTATATTTTCCCCCAGGTTCACCATTTCCCTGAATTCACCCTCAAATGCTAGGTTCATTACCTCCCCGACCAAAGAGCCATAGTATCTTCATCGGGAGAAACCATGTTCTTCATCACACCAGAGGCCATTGACTAGATGATGCAGATACCAAGAACCGAATTCCTCTCCCCTTTCAATCTTGAAATTATTATGGAGCTTTACCAGAAGTTATCATTCCCTCAGAGAGGACAAATTTTCAATCTTTTTCTCCCACAGGTCACTCAGCTCCCCAAGACAAATCCCCTGTATCCTTCCTCACTTTTCTCAATGAAGGGAAACTAGGTCATGTCGTCGCTCTATGCTCTGCTAGGGTATTTTTCAGATCAATGGGTGGGTGAACCCATATTGGGTTTTCTATCCATTTTCTCCATCGATGAGAGACCCACCACTTAGTTTGACTACAGTACTTTCTTGGTGAACAATATTCATGAACAATTCTCAAATTTCACCATAAAGGGAATTTTCTAGTATTCCTCAATACTAGCTTACATGTTCACTTTCTTTCAAGTGGACAAATTTTCCTTCTCAATGCAGAAGATGGACAAATATGGAAGGCCATAGGTGGTAACAATGTGGACTTCACTACTTAGGAAAAAATCTACAAAATTTCGTTTAAAATAGTTTATCGAGCAATTTTACCATCCAGTGATGAGCATGCTCAGTGGCAGAACCGAGCCAAGAATAAATGAGGATATTCAGAGGATCTTACACCTCTGAGATCTTGCTAAAACTAGAGATTGGTATCTTTACCAAAACCACACTGAGATCAAAGTTTATGGATGCAAGTTGGCTCCATATAGACTGGCCAAGTACCTACCCATGAGGATATTTTCTCTGGATTACATAAGGAAAATGATTAACTCAAGTGACATATATTTCATGTCTCTGAAAAAGAAGCATCAACTTAGAATCAAAGGGAAAATAGGATCTTTCATTAGCAATAACCGAGGCGCCAGAGAGGAAGCAGACAGATTGCTAAAATAAATGAAATTTTTTGTTAGTTTCATATGGCATCCATACGGGATAATTTCTAAGATGAGGGTTAAAAATAAGAATGTCCCATATATTCATACACCCAAGCCTAAGATAGAAAATTTCTCCAATCTAACAGAATGGGAGCCGAACACTCTGGTCGAGGTAGAACAGTAGGATCCTCTGGTCATCATATCACAGATTACTACACCACAAGTTCCAAAAGAGAAAAGATCCAGGAAGGATACTTCACCTTCCATCATAGAAGTCTTACACCTGACACGGCTGGTGAAAAGGGAAGCCAATCCACTACAACTATGAAGGATGATCAATCACTTCTTGGCAGAAGAAGCAAACAGATCACGTCTACATTTTTTTCCAAGAAACCCACAGATACTCCACCAGTCAACTAGCCGAGAAGAATAGGACCAAAGTTGAGTATTTTTGAGAAGTATGACCTGATCAAAAATAAAAATAAAACGCTAACAAACAATACATATGCTCAATTTTGGAAACAAACTTCAATTGCACAACACATACTGTTGTCTGCATTTGATACAGAAAAGGGTAGAATGCACATGGCATTTCTATAAGCACAGGTGCCATATCCTAAAGAGATCACTAATTACAAAAGGGAAACATTCGAGTTTCATACTAGGGATGTGCATCTTTCTGATCAAATGGATCTGCACAGGCAAACTAGGGAAATGATTTTCTCCACATTGGAAAACGCTTCTACTACGGCCACTAAATTGCAGGTATCTTTAAACAATGTCTAGACACAACTGAAATTAGAAAAGATATCATCCTTTGCAAAGGATAACAGAATTAAGACATTGGAAGAGTTGGTCCTCAAGATCAGATATGATCCATCAAATGTGAAATCGGTTGAGGAGATGCTTAAAAATAAAAATTTCGATATAGCCTCTCTAAGGAAATAGTTGAAACTACCACCAACAGAAGATTCACAGGCAAAGGAGATAGTTGAGATAGAAGGGGAAAAAGATGAGATGCTCAAGCTGATCATGGAGCAGAATGCACAGTTGAAGGAGATGGAAGAAGAATTGGAAAAACTATTGAAAGATAAGGAACAATCAAATCCCATGGAAGTCATTCCATTGAGCGTAGTTCCACTCACAAGAGTAAGAACAACATCTGCAACAGAAATTCCCTCAGTAACTCCGCTGACATCTCTGGACAAGACAATAGAACTAGCAAAATCTATTGAAGAGATGAATTGGCAAGAGACAGAGATTAGCATACTTAAGAAGGAGTTTGAGAACCTTCAGGAACTCAAGTATTCTTACCAAGCCAGCTACTCCAAGGAAAAACAAACATCAGATAAGCTCAAATAGGAATTGCAACAACTTCAAAAGAAAACAGTGGCAGGCAAAACACTTGTTGAGGTCTAGGAAAATGTCTAGATGGATATCACCAAATCCATAAACAAAATATGGCCTATGGTACAAATCATGTTCGAGCATAATGAATTGGTACAAAGAAGCAAGTAGGCGATTGAGAAGATAAGAGGAGAATTGGGAGAGATGCCCACAGAAGCCACCGAGATCATTAAATTCCTAAATTCGAAAACTAGAGAAGAGTTAGAAGAGTTGAAAATTGAAGATAGCATAGAAAAAATCCTCGAGGTCAAGTGGGTCCTGACTAAAATAGGATTGATGATACAACTAGAGGAAAAAGTCTAGGCTATGGACATAGGAGTGCAAAGATTTTTCAGCAAAATTGAAGCTCTATAGAAGAAAGGCCTCCCTAGCTTAAGGGTCATAAATGATAAGTTAATGACAATTTTAGATTATAAAAAGAAAATAGACATTGTGGCTAAAGATAGTTCGAAATTCTCGGGAATACAGGGAAATATCACAAGAAAGGATTTCTTAGAAACCTTCTAATCAGACATCAACATATAGCATGAGATCCAATACATTTTCATCATCAAGCCAACTTTTTCCAAGTATACAGAGATGGATGAAGCATACCGAAGATTGCTCAAAGTTAGTGTTCCCAATAACCCTCGATGGGAAGAGTTATGCAATCTGATCGAGTAGGAGATGAGGTGTCCAAGCCCTATCAACTATCCAATTAGATGAGGCCATGCAAAGGAATCAACAATGGCTTACCCCAAAATCAGCATGAAGATTTCAGCACATCATCAAACAGTTCCTAAATTTTTGTATCTTGTTGAGTTAGTTAGCTAAATTTAGATTTCCACGTCTTGATCTTTAATGACAAGATCCTATGTAATTTTTTATTATAAATAATTCAAACCTTGAAGTATCGAGGGTTGATCGTTATGCCCTGTAAGGTAGAAAGACTGTAATTTTTGTCAAAGAGATCTTCTAGTAATACAAAGGGACGTTTCATAGGATTCTCGTGTGTTGTTAATTGATGATGTTATTCTTTTCTATGTTAAATGTTTTTCTCTCTCAGTTGTCATATTGTTTTCTAATCTAATGTTTTAAAGTAGTGCATGTTGCAGGATTTATCTTTGTATACCCTATTTCCGTCTTTGAAATATCTTAATGTTTATCTTTCTAATATTACAATGAAAAAATTCTTAAATGCTTCTTTACTTTAATTGGTATTCTCATATTTTATGTTATTCATCATTTTACTGCTAAAGAATCCAATGAATCCATTATCTTTCCCTGTGAAAAGAATCTTTTAAATTCTATTTATATTTCCATCTTTATAGTACAGACCCCATAGCCCAATGGAAGTGTAATCTCTTTTCATCCAACTCGACAAAAACTATAACAAAACTTGTCCATCTTATTTTATTTAACTAGCCTAGTATCTTAAAGTTAAAACATAACTAAATCATACAGAGAGATCCCTCTCTAAAGTTGGTAGGTATAGATTCCAGTTTCGAAGTGGATGGATAAAGTTACGCCTTGTAAATTTCTTCTACTCTAACAACCTCTAGGAATTTACATAGCATTAACATAGTGGCAACCATACTACGGAATTGAACAAACTTTCAACCCCGCCTTTTCTTTTTCCCTAGAAGAAAATTATGTTTATGAAAAAATTATAAATTTGAGAAAGAAATAATGTTCAAAGTTTGTTAAATGCTTGTACATAGTAATTTCAGATTCATAAAAACAAATATATATAAAAAATTAAAAATCTGGCTCCTAAAAGAGCTTACACTCGATCCCACCCAGACCCAGAACCTGCAATAGAAACTAATAATCCAGAACAGTTACTCTGAAAAAAGATTATTACAGAAAGTTCAGGGAGACATAGTCCCCTTCACAGGTCCCCTTCTCTTCCAGAGAAACTCATTGCTTTTCAAGATCTTGACTTTGACACCATTTTTTAACAAATCTTATTTAGAAAAAAAATCTGATAGCTTTGTGACAAAAACCATTGTAGATCCAACCATCCTACAACCCCAGACCCCTGAAATACTATCCCCCACTACAAAACCTCAAACCGTTCACTCTGCACCAGCTAATCCCTCATCCTCCTTTCATCCTACCACAACTCCACCTATCATCCAGGTTGTTGTCCTACCTCCTCCACCTATCATGGCGGCCAGATATGCTCCCTTGGTGTTGGGTGCACCTTTACATGACATGCCTCAAGACTATAAAATGAGACTCACACAGTTCGATGGCACAAAGTCCTTGAACGCACAGCAACACATCGATAAAATGAATGACTATTTTTATTTAGAGGAATTTGATGAAGCTGAATTTCAGATGAGACTTTTTGCACAGAGTCTGACTGGGGACATTAAGAAATGGTTCAAAGGTTTGCGTGCTGCTTCAGTGGTCGAACTTACAACGTTTCAAAGAAGTTTTTTGGACAGATGGGAGGTAAAGAAAAACCCTCTCTAGATCTTTTCAGAATACAAAAACATCAGAAGGAATCAAGGAGAGACAGTAAAAGACTACTGCACTCACTTCAATAATCTGTACAATGCGATTCCAACTAATATTAAACCCCCACGAGGTTTGGCACTGATAAAATTCCCTGACGGTTTCGATGCTGACATGTCATATCAATTAAGGGAAATAAACTCCACCACCCTGGAGGACATGCAGAAAAGCACGATAAGTGTAGAGGCCAACCTACTGGCTAAAAGGGCACAACAAAGGACGGAGAGGAGAGTCATGATTAACTGAGAGAAATCCTCCTAGAGAAATCCAACCTACTCCACAAATTCGAAATCCTAACTTCAAAAGAAATCCTCCTCAAATCAGGCAGAGAGATCCTAGGGATCAAAGAGAACAGAGAGGTCCTAATCAATAGATCATACCACCCCTACAGGAAAACTATGTCAATGTAGGTGAAGAGGTGATTGAAGAACTAGAAGAAACACACATAAACCTCATGGGAATTCACGATAATGAAGCCATTTTCCTTACTGAAGAAGAGTAAGAACTTTTCCTTATTTCTCAAACAGAGGTGAGTGAGGAATCCAAAGAGACCAAACAACAGGCATTTGAAAATGCCACTATGGAGGTACGCAGGAAGTATAATCTGCGAAGTAAAAATACAGACGAAATCTCCCCAAAAAAGGTAACCAAAATGAAGAAAATAGTCGAAACCAAGAAATCCGCAGAGCCTTCTACCAAGAAGATCCCTAAGAAAGGTAATGCTGAGGCTCCAGCAAAAAGAAACCCCACCATTTTACAAAGATCAACGCATACTGAGGTTTCATCAACCAACCAACCAAGTACTTATACTCAGAAGACTATGGTGGACAAATTAGAATTGTTGAGCCAAAGCAGAGCATCTACCCCTTTCAGCCTTGAAGGGGAATTAGCCAAAGTGAAAATTCCCATTCCCCTTTCTGAGTTGATGAGTAAGGATTCTTACTGATCACAGGTGATCAAAGCGCTAACAATTGAACCTGATATAGGCATGAAGGCCTTAACCGTTGGATTGGCGACTCATTCAGACATGACAAATATTACCGATGATCAACCTGAACTCTTGTTCAGCCCTGAAGTTGATGGTCAGACTGATATTGGCACTTTCACTCCTTTTTACATCAACCTTAATATACATGACCTGATTCTTCATAATGCTATGTTATATTTGGGTGCTTCCCATAACCTGATGCCTAAAGCAGTGATGGAAAAACTGGGACTCGAGGTCACCAGACCTTACAAGGATTTACACTCTTTTGACTCCAACAAAGTCATATGTATCAGGTTGATCGAGGACTTATGTATCACCCTAGTTCATATTCCAACAAAAAGCATGGTTATGGATGTTTTGGTCATGGAAATTCCCCCAAAATATGGTATGTTGCTATCCAGGTCTTCGGGAGCTAAGTTGAAAGGTACTTTGCAGTTGGATATGTCGTATGCCACCATCCCAATTTTCGGGCAACAGAGAATACTGTACAAAGAGACACTGATGAAATATATGGTCAACAGCCAAGAAAAACCACATAACTATCCTCTGTACTCAGCACACTCTAATCTAGTTTCCTTTATCCTATATAACAACGATGATATGGGAGAACAAATTGCTCAGCTGGAAGAAGATACATTTGATCTAAACGAAGACCAAGAAATCATCGAGGCAGAAGGGAAGGAAATCGTGATAAGTGAAGAATTGATCGTAGATTTCTGGAACATGGACTTCGATGGGGCTGTAAGTAAAGAGGGAGCTGGAGCAGGAGTTTGGTTGCACAATCAAAAATCCAGGTATTCAGAAAACCATTCTTACAAACTGAATTTTCAATGCACTAACAACATAGACGAGTACGAAGCTTTGATGCTCGATCTGAAACTACTAAAGAAGGTTGGTGTCAAACAAATCATGGTAAGAGGTGACTCTAAATTAATTATCAAACAAATTAAAGGTGAGTATGCAACAAAACATCCCATATTTAGAGCTTATAGAAATGTTGTTTTGGATGGCCTTAAATGTTTCACTAAGGTTGATTTGCAGGTGATGCCCAGGGGGCAGAACATTTTGGCAGACGGGTTAGCCACGTCAGTAGCTACATGGAAGATCCCTTTTCACTCTACTCGCCCATACACGGTGCGGGTGAAATGCAGACCTACTGTCTCGGACAACATCAGATACTGGCAGGTATTTGGTAACGATGATCAAATTGAAGATTTTTTACAATGTAAAAATGATTTCGAGTGTACAAACATAGACTTAGAAAATAACGATGAAAATGTAAATAAATCAGTTTTTGGAAATAATAGTGTAAATAAAATAGATTCAGAAGAATTAGGTGAAGATGAGATAGATTCTAACATTTTGCATTTAAAGAGTAATATTTTTCCTAGGGGTCTAGTTCCGTTAGAAGACTTATTTGATATTAATGATGTAGCTAAAAAACCAAAAATTGAAGCCAGTGGTAAAGAGGTTGAAGATTGTAACATAGGGATAGAAGAGAAACCCAGGATAGTAAAACTTTCCAAATCCTTACCTCCTGAGCAGAAACTCAAATACATTGAACTTTTCAAGGAATATGCTGACATTCTTTCTTGGGGTTATGAAGATTTGAAATATTATGACACAAGCATCATTCAACATAGGATCTCGATAAAAGAAGATCAAAAAACTTTTAGACAGAAACTTAGGAGGATTGATCCCAGGTTACTTCCCTTGATAGAAAAAGAAAGAAAAAAGATGTATGATGCTAAAATCATAGTCCCTTTACGAGTTTCCAAATGGTTTTTGAATCTGTTCCCGACTCGAAAGAAAACTGGGGAAATCAAGCTTTGCATTGATTTTTGAAACTTGAATAAAGTCTCCCTAAAGGACAACTACCCACTGCCAAAAATGGACCATATATTACAAAAGGTAGTTGGATCCAGTCGAATCTCCTTACTGGATGGTTTCTTAGGATATAACTAGGTCCTCGTTCACCCATATGACCAAGAGAAAACAACTTTCACAACACCATGGGGTACCTTCATGTACGTGAAAATGCCTTTCAGATTAATGAACGTTGGGGCCACTTTCCAAAGAGCGATGGACATCAATTTTATGGAAGAACTTGGCATACTTATTTTCATTTATCTGGACCATGTAATTGTTTATTCCCAATCTGATGATGAGCACTTATGACATCTCAGACGAGTGTTTGAGAAATGCATAAAATTTGGGATTTCTCTGAATCCTAAGAAAATCCTTTTCGGATTAAAAGAAGGAAAATTGTTGGGGCACATAATCTCTAAGGATGGAATTAAGATAGATCTTAGTAGAATAGAAGCCATTCAGAGACTAGAACACCCAAGGAATATTAAAGAGTTACAATCTTTCATTAGAAAAATAAACTTTTTGGGAAGATTCATTCCTAACCTGGCTGAGCTCCTCAGGAACATCACCAACATGTTAAAAAAGGACACAAAAATAAAATGGGACTTTGAATCTAGGAAATCTTTTGAACAATTTAAACATGCACTCACACAAGCTCCAGTCTTGATCAATCTCGACTTCACCAAGGATTTTTACCTTTTTTCTTTCACTTATAAACATACCATTGTAGCAACATTACTACAGAAAAATGGCGAGGGGTATGAACAACCCATAGCCTTTTTCAGTAAATATTTAAGAGATGCTTCTTTGAATTATAAAATAATGGAGAAACAAGATTTTGTCTTGGTAAAATCCATAAAGGATTTTATAGTATATATTCTCAATTCCCACACCATCGCATACATTCTGAACACAGTAGTAAAGGACATTTTAACCTAGGACAATCCAGACGACAGAAGAGGAAAATGGATTGCTATCATTCTAGAGTATGACATAGAGATTAAGCCTACTAAATTGATTAACAGTCAAGGTCTAGCAAAGTTAATGGCTTAATCCAATTTCCATGCTCTTGATATTAATTTCTTAGCTGCAGTAGATGAACAGGGAGAACAGGCGACTCAAAGCGTGAAAGAGGTATTTATGAACTCTCCATGGTACGTAAACCTGATATTTGTTTTGCATAACTTACAAGCTCCCCCTGGTCTGACCAAAACTAAATCTAGGTTTTTGAAATTGAAAGCATTAAAATTTTTCATTCTAGAAGGCAATCTATATTGGAAGGATCCTGGAAGTATTTTGTTAAATTGTCTGTTAAGGGAAGAAGTTGACAAAGTATTGCAGGATTTTCATGCAGGAGACTGTGGTGGTCATCTGAGCTAGAAGACCATAGCTAATAAAATTCTCAGAGATGGGTTCTATTGGCCTACACTACTCGCTAATGTGCATCATAAGGTAACTTCATGTCATAAATGTCAGGTGTTTGAGGGAAAAAGGAAACTCTTTCCTTTGAACTTGAAGCCAATCTCTGTTGAAGCTCCTTTCCAACAATGGGGATTAGACTTTATCGGAGAAATACATCCTCCCTCTTAGGGCTAGCACAGGTGGATTCTCACTGCTATGAAATATTTCACAAAATGGATCGAATTTGTACCAAGCAGGCAAGCTACTATTTATGTCATTATTAAACTTCTAGAAAATAATATCTTGTCTCATTTTGGTTGTCCTACAAAGATTATAACTGACAATGCAATTGCTTTTCGATCTAAGAAGCTCATAGATTTTTGCAACCAGCACCATATTGGTTTGGGGAATTCCACATCCTATTACCCTCAGGGAAACAGGTTGGCAGAGTCATCTAATAAAACCCTGGTGAACATTATTAATAAGATGTTGCAAGAAAGCAAAAATTCATGGCATAACAAGCTATTTTTCGCACTGTGGGCCAACAGACTGACCACCATGAGGTCAATCGGTATGTCCCCATATCAGTTGGTCTATGGCACTGAAGCATTTTTTCCTACCTCCTTAGGGGTTCCTGTCATGAAACTGTTGCAAGATATGCAAGACGAGTTGAACGACTCCCAAAGAAGGATAAACTAGATGATTCATTTTCAACAGTCTAGAGAAGAAGTATACAAAAAAACTTTGGTTGTCCAGGAGAGAATTAAAAAGATCTTCGACAAAAGAACTAAAGAATATGACTTTGAGCTAGGTGACCTGGTTCTGAGATGGGATGCTCGAAATGAATATAAGGGGAAGCATGGAAAATTCGATAGTTTATGGAGGAGACCTTACAAAATTCATGCATTCAGAGGAAATAATGATTTCCTACTCAACAACATCTATGGGACCAATCTGCCAGGAGGACCTGTGAATGGCAGAATGTTGAAGCACTACTCAAATTTTCAATAGGGACCTTGAGTCACACCTTTCCATTGTAAAAATCATTTCATTATGATTACAAGTTTTTGAGTGAATAATTTTGATCAGATGGTTGAAGCCCGCAGAGAAGGCCCTAAGCCACTGAACATTGTCATCAAACTTTCAAAAATAAACAAATCAAACAACAAAGGCAAGGGTGGAGAAAGTTTTCCAGAACATCAAAAAACATGATTCTTCGCACTTCACAAGGAAAGTACCATCCTTAGGTGGAGACACTATTATAAACCTATAATTTATAGGATCAACTGGTGACTGAAAATTTTACCCATTTATTGTTTTGGTTTTCAAATGATTTGAGAAAAATAAAAGAAAAGAAAATAAAAGAAAGAAAAAGAAAGGAAAAAGAAAAGAAAAGAAAAGAAAGAAAAATAATGAAAGAGGGCATAAAAGAATTTGGATAAAGCCCCATGCAATAACAATGACTTGGTTCATACAGTTCAATCATGGCCAAGTCCTTTTAAATTGATGTTGATAGGATTAGGGAATAAGCTTGGCTAAACTATTCAATCTTAGCCAAACAAATTAGGTTAGCTAGTGAATAAATTTGACCAAACGGCCTAATCTTGGTCAAATAACCCCATGATAGAGTAATTTCTTAGTCCAACAATTTAATCTGGGCTAAATGTCATAGGTTTCTAGGTTAGAACATAGGGTAGTTTGCTTTATCTCAATAAAACATGCATCATGATCGATGTTGAACCCTATCTTCGATGTTTGAAAGTTGAATGTCTAACCCCATGGTGATAAAAATAGGGAAAGCTTGGACAAACCCACTTAAAACGCTTATCCTAAGTTTTCAAAGAAAAAATGAGTTTGTGCTCATAGATTAAATATAGAGCACAGATGAAGGACTGAGGTGCGAGCACCCAAATCTATGGTTGATAAGTATTTCTGGATCCCCCCGACCATTCTACTTTTAATGGTAGGGGGGGTCCGGAATCATGTATAACATAGGCACACATCTGAACAGTTAAGGCATCGATGCTTAGATCCATGGTCAAAATTCAATTCCAGACCCCCCCAACCGTTCTGCTTTTAATGGTG
>WSFP011452732.1:0-19577 GCA_009831015.1 Picea engelmannii
ATATATATATAGTTTATTAATGCATTATAAAGGTAAGTCTCTATGTAACTAGTCCCTTTGCAAGCATACAAGTATTAATATTAAGATCAAATGATCACATCTCGTTGAAGTTCAGTTGGGAGCTTGAAGTGAAAATAGTAATGGCAGCATGCTACAGTAAGACGGTTACCGACAAAGGCGACATGAGGTAGTAATGGGAGAAAAACACAGAAGAACACCTCTACAATGGAAGTAGAGGTCAGAGCTTTGATGAGCCCGAAAGATGAGATGATATTGAAACATACCGACCTCTTTGTCTCGGATGAGGAGTTAAGAAATGGGACAAGCCTTGTCAGGAGTGGACTAATTGACGCGGTAATTTCTAACAAAGACAAACAAGATGACGGGTTTGATTTAGTCCTTGGAAGGAGCGTTGGGGTGCATCTCAATGGATTTGAGGGAAACTATCGAGATGGCCTTTAATCTAGTGATGTAAGGGGGAGACAAGTTACGGCTCATCAGGGTGGAAGCAAAGAAGTATATGGACATGAGTCTGGAAGAGAACCCTTCCTGCATTCTCACTCTTGGCAGGACAAGTCTGGAGGTGAATCATCACTTGTAGTTATGATAAGAGCCTCAGAAGGCGACACTGGGGGTACAAAAATTTGAATGGAAAAAAAACACAAGAAGAACTTGATAACTACTGGAAGGCACAGAGGACTAGTCGGTGGGAACGAAAATGGAAGAAGTTGTGGAAACCAAAGAAGGGTAGGCGCAAAATGGTTCTTGGAGGGGATGTTGGCCTGGAGGATGCATGCAATCTGGCTATGTGTGCTTTAGTCGGAAGGTTCACTTACAGAGCGATGGTTCAACATGGTATCATGAGATGGGTGGCGAACACTTGGTACCTATTGTTAGGGTATACTCCAGAGACGATGATACTCATTAGGGGGTGGTATTGTTTCATCTTCAGATCACCAGAAGACTCTATGAAAGTTTTATAGGACACCTAGGTTTTAAATGGAGGCATCCTCATGATGAAAATATGGCGAGTGGGTTTCAAACCTTTGTCAGAGTATTTCAAGTACAGACACATTTGGGTTCTCTTACCAGGCTTGCTAATACAGTTATAGAGTGAAGGTTCCTTTGCAACAATAGGGAATGAACTGGGGCGATTTATTTTTGTTGAAGACTCAGTCCTAAAGGGAGTAGATAGGAGAATGGGGAAAATACTTGTGGAACTAGACATCCATAATGGGTTATTGGAAGCACTCGATATAGATTGGAGGGGGGAGATTTACAACCAAAACATTTACTATCTGGGCCTTCCATTTCATTGCACTTCCTACAGAAGGACTGGACATTTGCGTAAAGACTGTCAAGGGTTAGTCTCGGATGAATAATATGAGTCGTCAATGCTCAAGAAGGCAGCCTATAGTGATTCTTCGGTGGAGGATCCATCATGGAGTGGGGAAGGCACTTTATCAGAGGAGGAAACATTGAATTCAGCTGCGACTGACTCTGAATTAAGTAAGTTAAAACATCTATGCCTCTCCTTTTTTTCCACTCTGTCAACTTTGGAGATTGAGCGCTTAAATATTTCCAAAGCCACTCCCATAGTGGATACTTCTGTAAATACATCTCCTGAGAGTCTCGTTAGGGAGTTGGAGAGGGAGGGTGCCAATGATGTTCTAGTTGGAAGAATGTTTTTAGATGTTCCTGACCAGTCAAAAAATACTCCTCGGGATTGTACCGAGTTTTTGGGGATTCTCCCTTAAGAGGATGGGATGGGTAGAGAGACGCTCGGGGGGATGGAGTTGGTTTCTGGAGAGAACTCCCTAGAGGCCTTAATGGAGACTTTCATTCCTTCTTACCGAGATATAGTAATTAAGAATCCCTTAAAATTTTATGAAGGGCGCTCAAAGGTATTCAGTGGGAAGTAAGTAAAGCCAACTAGTGTTGTTGGGTCTGAGATGATGTGCCCAAGAAGAGATTCGAAGAAGGAACATTGGATGGGGGGGCTGGGTTATATGTTTCACCCATAAAAATGAGAAGTGCACGCATAAAATATTTTGGCTGCAGAGGGGAATCGATCAAACAAGGTAGCGACATCTTTGAACAAAGGGCTCTTAGAGGACTCAAAGCCCTAGACAGAGCCAAATAATGAAAATCCTTTCTATAAATCTAAGCAGAGTTGGAGGGGCTCCTAAAAGTGCCTCCCTCTGAAGACTACTATCATGTATTTTTCCAGATATCCATTTTTTTCAAGAAACCATGGTGGACGAAGCGAAAGAAAGGGCCTTAGTCTCAAAAACGTTTCCTAGTTGGTATTGTTGTACCACAGATTCAATGGGTCGGTCAGGGGGATTATCTGTGGCCTGGAAACCTGGCAAGGTTGTCCTTTATCCATATGTAACTTATGAATGTATTCTCCTTGAAGGATTGCTTCTTAAGGGAAACATGGCGATCTCTCTTTTCAACTGTTATGGCCCCTGCATAGATAGAAAAGACTTCTGGGATATTGTGGTCAATAGTGGACTATTGGATATTAAAAACATGATCCTTGCAGGTGACCTAAAATTTACAGTGTCCGCTTGTGAAGTGTGTGGCTCAAAATCTAGATTAGACCTTTGGCCGAGTTTTTTAAAGGAATCTTTCAGAACTCTGGACTGATATATATTGTACCTATAGAGTATGTCCCTACTTGGTGCAATGGAAGAGGAGGGTTAGAGAAAATAGAAAAAAGACTAGATAGAGTGTTCATGTCAAAAGGTCTTGTCTCATTGGTTGGGAGGTACATATAATGGGTAGTGTTGGAGCCGCCTTTTTCGACTAGTTTTTAAGCGTAATTCTTGCAATCAAAGGTTGGTCATTTAAGTTGTCTTTTACTTCGTGACCTTTTCCCTTTGAAAATCTCAGTAGTCCCGATATGCAAAGTGGAGAGGGTCGTTGTACTCCTAATACCATTTCCTTTTAACCATGACAAAGATTTTTCACTTTTCTTTACCTCGGGATATCGCGTTTCGGGAGTTACAAGTCACACTGTTTTTAAGCCTTGATGTGCGAAGTCACGAAGTAACCTTGAAATTTTACCCAGGTTAGTGCCAAGAGTAAATTTCCTTAAACCTTAGTTAAGCGGTGTCGGTATTTCGCGTCTCGGCATTTTCCCTCCCCAAAAGTCTCACCGTCATAACACCGATAGGTGAAGTCGCAAGACGTTTGCGCAAGTTACCCGGGTTAGTATCAGGGGTGAATAGCTTTTAACCATAGTTAAAGTCTGTCGGGATTTCGTAACTCGACATACGTTTCTCCCAAAAAATATACCTTCGAAGCCCCGAATCATGAAGTCGCGATATTACTTAGATATAAATTAATTAAACACTTAATCCGGTTTACCTTCTGGCTTAACTAGATCATATCATCGTGATCTTGAAATTTCACGACTCGACATATGCTCCTCCTGGGAACTTTAGCTTCGAAGTCCTGAGTCGCGAAGTTGCGATTTTAACTAAACATGATTAATCAAACGTTTAATCCAGATAACGTTTTCGCTTAACGAGATCGCATCATCACGATCTCGGGTTTTAGGGGCTCGAAAGGTTAGAGTGAAAACTCCCGATACTGCGAACGCCGAAAGGTTGATTAAAGTTTAATAAATCCCGATTAATGGAGCTAAGACAACTTAATCAATGTTTAATACAAGTAATAATATGCACAATCTACAAGGTAAATTTAAACGTTCCTTGTGCCAACTTGTGTCACGAACCGTCGAAATTTATGACATTAATTGGAAATGAGGTGAAGCGACAAGTAAGGATATGGATTTTATTGCTAAATCTGTCTCTAAAAATGATTTGACTATTCTGTTCATAAGGATGTCGAAGTTTTAAATGGTCGAAGATATAGATCTTTTTCTTTATGTTTTGTTCATAAAGCTCATTTCTATTTTGCGCAGAGAAGTTTTTCTCAGCAAGCTAATTTCTATATGTATACACATTTTTATTACAGGAGAGCTAAGTCACAATCCTCTGTCATGACCCCATGAAAAACGTCTAAGGAAAGTGCTGAGATTTCAGGAAAAGGCTCTGATAATGTTTCTGATACTTCACCATGAAGCGTTGATTATGTCCGAACCTGGTCATACATCTCCAAGGTTCTGCAATCCGATTTGGTGAATTGTTCAGATGATTCCAGTGACAACGAGAAGGACGACTTGGCCACCAAATACAAGATCGTCATCCAAGGAAAGATGCATAAAGTAGTGGCCAGGCCACGTCTTCTTCCTTACTATGACATGATCTTATGGGCGTTAGATCATGTAGATATCCCAACCAGAACCATCATCAGCGAGAAAAAGGTCACTATTGGGACCTTTAGACCGGAACACTTACAGGTGATGTACAAGTTTCCACCCACGTCGAACTTCACATGCAATTCCGAGTTTATGTAGGATTTTAAACAGAAGGAATGCGAGCAATACGACAAAAGCTTATCTGATTTGATCAAGGATTGGGTCTCACACCCCGCGAAGTTCAGGGCAGATAGAAACATAGTCTATTCCATATCTTATTTGGAACCACAGTTCAAATACATAGGAATGATGACCTGTAGATTGTATGGGAGGGAAGACACCACACATTTTTCCCTCCCATGGGTGCCTCTGATGCATACAGTCATGGAAGGTTATTCCTTCGACTGGGCCAAACTGTTGTTAGATAGTCTAACCAGTCAGATTACAGAATATCGAACGCAGAGGGCGAGCGGGAAGGCCGCTTCCTTTTTTATGTCTGCATACATCAAGGACGCCGTGTGTTTCATGACGCCTTTTCCCTTAATGAGATGGAGCTGGGATCCATCGGATGCTGAGCCTATCCATGCCTACCATTCAAAGCTTTGGGAGGATAAGGCCTCAAATTTAATATACGAAATTTTCAATTTTGTAATGGTACCGATGCATGTCACCATCTTCGGTAATCCACCGCCTAGGATCTCAGATAGCATCGCGACCAATTTGAGCAGTGTGGCCGACTAGTATGTGGAGGAAGAATTTTCATACATCAGGGTTTTCAGCGCTTATGTCCCTCTACATGCTCTACCATTATTTATACCCGATAGGCTGGCTTGTCGCGAGATCGCCAGGAAAACCGTGATTGGTGGCATAAGAAAAGATCTTATAGAATTTTCAAAGAAGGTATGGCCACCTTTCCCCATTCATTTAAATACCTATTCTTTATTAGATTTTGGGCATGCAAAGGTCGAGGCAACAACCTTGGAAGATATTAAATTGGTCCACCTTGAATTCAAGAAACACGACCCACACAGGGTCGTGAGTAATCACTTGGCTAGTTGTGGCCTTAAAAGATTTGAGCACGAGAATTTGCCTCACGATGACATTTTCCGAGGCGCGAGATCTTATGCTGAGGTTTTGGTTCGGATATAAGCCCTGTCGCCCGAAGAGAGGGCTGATGTTTTCAAATTCCAAGAACATCGGTGAAACTGCCTTCCCCCAGTATTACGGGGTGAGAATCCAACGACCATAGATGTGCAACAAACGGAAGCCGAAGGCTCCAAAGATTCAACACCCAGCCAAGAAGAACACCAGGGCAAGAAAGAGAAAACTGGGGGCCCAAAACAGGAAGCCGGAACTTCCAACCCTCCAAGCGTGCCAACCTCGGTTGTTACTCTAGGGAAATCGTCTAAGCAGGTCGGCAATCCCATCGTTTCTGTTACCCCCCTACAATCCACGAAGGGGGTCCCAGACGCAGGTTGGGTTTTCGGTGAAGAATTAACGCCCATAACAATGGAAGAGATACCTCCAAATGAATTATTTTTCGATAAGAAGAGAAAGGCTATCATGAAACAAGAACTTTAACAAGAGGTGGGTATAGTATCAAAGAAATTTAAAATTTTAACTAATGGGAGAGCTATGAAAAAGTAGGAATTTGGAACTCAAATAGCAGGAACATCGGGGGCTTTCGCTACAACCAACCAATATTCAGTTGGGACCCTAAAGGATCAGCTGAAGTGAAAAAATCGTTTGATCAAAACATTAGAGGCTAATTTAGCTACAACAGAGGCCGCTGCCAAAGATCGAGTGAATACAGGTTTAGAACAAGCTAGAGTAGCTGTTAAAAAGGAAATCGAGTGGCTCAAAGCCGATCTCGAACAAACACATTTAATGGCTCAGACAAGTCAGATACAGATAGGCCAGCAAGGAGAATTGATAGAGAATCTACAAGCCAAATTAGACTTCGCTGAAATCCAGGTAATCAATATCGGGATATTTCAATCCCAAGCTATAGAAATCAGAAAAGGAGTGTCGGCAGCTCAACAAGGCCTACTTGCTAAGGTAGAAATTATTTAAAACAACTTCCAACTCATTGATCGAGTATTGGAAAACCTCACTCTCAGAGAAAAAGATGTTGGGGCGGCTCGGGTAGCTTTCCAGGAGGCTATTATAGCCACGACGAGAAGGGAAACATGCAGTAGTTCCAGGTTTTCTATCTCAGAGCAGACCCGAGGTAACATCTTGCTGAAAGAATGGGAGCGTAACATATCCGAAGGCAGACAACAAGCTAAAGAGGTAAGAAAATCTTGTGAAGAAACCTTCGGTTTTCTAGATGTGAGTTGGTTGGGTTCCGATGATGAAAGAAACACTAAAATACTGGGCCAGATCAATACAGCCAAGCATCTTCCAAGATCAAGGAAAATTAAGAAAGAGAATTGGATGAAATATCACAAATAACCCAGATGAACATAGTCCAAATAGATAAATGGCTAATTAAACCGAGTGTACAATTATGTTCTATCAGCGCCAAAAACCAACAGGTGGAAGGAAAGTTGCCACAATTGGTGAAGGATTGTTAAACTTTCGAGGCCAATAATCAAGAAGAACCTTCTAAGTTGATATCCCAGCTGGTGGAGAAGTGCGTCATTTGCACGGAGCATGCGAAGAGGCAGGTTTCCGGTACCAAATAAGGACAGAGACAAATAATTGAAACGTTTAATCTCCTTTGTTGTAACTGAAAACCTATGGAACGATTTAGATTCCAGAATATAGAAATTTGTATAAATATACATTTTGAAGAAAGAACACAGGCTGGACCTTTTTGGTCAATTGTAATAGAGACTATCTCCTTTTTGAGAATTAATACAAAGCAATCCGGAGACTCCTGATTCCATCAAGACTGTGTTATGAGTTTGTTTTATCTGTAATTTCGTATTTAATTTCATTTCGCTTATATATGTTTGATGAACATTTCATTGCAATTTAGTAAAACCTCTATTGTGGTGATCAATTTTTATCCATCTATATCGTTTATAGTTTTTCCTCTGTATCGGCTATTATCAGGTACAAGACCTGTGAACCTTTTAGATTGTCATATTTTATGCCTCGTCAGATTCCTTCTTATCTTATTTTCTTCTTCTGTTTACAGGGTGAGATTATCCCTTGATAAGAGCCTTGCTTTATAGACAACTTAATGTTTTTCTCATATTTCACACACCATTTATTTAAAATATAACTCAGTTATGGAAAAAGGCCTTTGGTTTGCATTTTATCTTTGATATTGAATTCAAAAGTTCTCTTTTATAAGATCAAATAGATACAACATAAAAACCTCGAATTCAATTTTAATTTACTGTTCCTCTATGACTGTCCCCGTTGTAAGACAACCTAATATTGAACCTGACTTATCGGACCAAACCCATATCGCTTTAAATCTCTTCGATACTATACTTAAAACAACCACCACCCAGGTAGAACTTGAACGTTCATGGGCCGCCATTGAACGAGACATAAACATCCAGGAACAGTTGGAAGCGTGACAACGACAACCTGGAAATTAGCCTTAGCTTCCTTTCCCGAAGGTTGATGCTCTCCTCCTTCTTACTCTTCACTCACTTTCAGATGCCTAGACATTGTACTTTCTAAGCCTTAGGTACGGACTCTGGAACAACATCGTTTTGGCGCCGTTGCTGGGGACAAAGTTATGAAACCTTTTCCCTAGGAAGAACGACATTCTTGCAGGTTTCACCCTTTGATAGTGAAAAAAGAGTGAACACCCTCTAAAGGATTTTCTTATTTTTCACTTGGTGACTCCATGTTTAAATAAGCTTTCATCCGGTCAAAGGAATACCAGACAAAACCTAGAGAGTAAACAGACCACGCCTGTTTCCAATCCCGAAAAAATACTAAAAACTAGAGGTTCCCTTAAGCCAACTATTGCAGTCTATCAGCTTAAGTACCCACAACCCAAGACCAAGAGTTCTTTTGAACCTTCAACTTCGCACAACTCCCCTCCCGAAACCATCAATTCATTTTTAGCTAGCCCTGAGGTTAAAAGTGAAATCCATCCGAAAACCTCTGTCGTACACAAAGGTAAAAACCCCGCAGTGAATTTATCAGCGGTCGACATCCTGCCGACTCTTCATTTAAATTTCACGACCTCGCCGAGTCTCGAAGAGTATACCATACACTCAGATTCTACGCTCGCGGGTTCCCCTGATTACATTTATTGCAAGTCCGAAGAGCCAAGTCCTCGCATCCCTTACCACCCATCTTTGGTTTTCTTGTCTTACGAAGAAGCTAAAGATTCGCTTTTAGTGTTCCAGAACCCTCTATATAATACACTGTTTCCCTATCTAGTAGTACCGATGGTAGCTGCCGGAGGAGGAGGAGGAGGGGTTTTCCGAGGTGGAGGGGCTCCAGGAGGAGGAATGGGAGGCCAAGGGCCTCCCCCACCTCCCAGAGTTTTCGCTAAAGTGGCTGCGAGATATGCACCTTTGGTCCTACCCGTCCCTCTTCATGACCTTCCTGAAAATTATATAAAAAACTTACCAAAATTTACAGGGGAAGGAGACTTGACCACAACCGAACATATAAACTTCTTTGATCAGTTCGCGGATATCCTAGGTCTCGAGCACGAAGACGTGTATTCGAGTTTGTTTGTTCAAACTTTCGAAGGATAGGTATGAACCTGGTTTCGAAGTCTACCTATAGGATCGATATTATCCTACGATGCCCTAGAAGACTCCTTCCTTAGACAATGGGGTGAAAGGAAAGACCACTTGTATTATTTGACCAATTTCGGATCTTTAAAGAAAAAGAATTCAGAAATAGTTATGGAATTTATTCAAAGATTTAACAAGATGTATAATAAGATCCTAGCTGAAGTTAAACCATCCCAACCTGTAGCCAAAGTAACCTTCGCGAGAGCTTTCGAACCCGATTTTTCCCTTCTCTTAAGAGAAAGGCGAGGGACTACCTTAACCCAAATGCAGGATGATGTTGTGGAAATCGAATCTAACATGATGGCCTCTGGCAAGTTGAAATCTAAGGTAGAAACGGGAAACTGAGAAACCAGACGTTTTAGGGAACAAGCGGGACCTTCAGGGTCTAATAGATCCACAGACGACAAAATGGATGATATGGCTAGGATAATTAAGGAGTTGTCGAATAAGATTTCCAGAATGGAGCTAGATCAATCCAAGGCTGATCCTTTCGTTAAAAGAGAATTCATAAGAAACCCTAACCCTCAAAATCAACAAAGGAAGATTAAAAATGAAGACCAGAAAATTCAAACCCCTTTAAAAAATGAAAGTTTTATAAGAGGAAATGACCTGGAAGATTTCGAGGGTCGGGAAGAAGATGTGACAAATTTAGGTGACGACTGCACTCAGCCTTATGTAACTAAATAAGAGTATGAGAATTCTTTAAACACACTACAACCATCAAATGAAGATGATGATATAAACAACACTGATTTTGCTGTATGTCAAGAAACGACCGATTCTATAATGGCTGAGATCCAACCTAGATATAAATTGAGGTCTAAAAACAAACCTGCGTTGATTCCTCAACCCAAGAAAATTCTCCCTAGAGGTGAAGTATATGTGCCCACCCCGAAAGAGACCGAAACATCTAACAACAAAATAAAAGGGGCAGACTTGTTGGATCCTAAAACGAAGGAGGTTGAGACCCAAACAAGGGAAATTAAGACAACTGAGACACACACACCGGTGAATAAACTCATGAGTAATAAATCAAATCAGACAAATAAGTTGGAGAAGAAAGAGCCTGAGGTTTCAACCAAAGAAACAGACAAAGGTAGTGGCGGTTTTAGTTTTGAAAATGAGATAAACAGGATCAAAATACCGATCCCCCTGGTTAAATTAGCAAAAAATCCTGCATATCGAAAGCAGATAACCAAAGTGATAGGTTGTTCAGATCAAGAAAGTCAATCTAACGTGATAAATTTGGAATATTATAAGCCCAATATCAATTTTGGTCCACATTTTGAGGGTGCCAGAGACATCATCGCTCCTTTCTATATCACCCTAAATGTGCATGATCGACTACTGCATAACTGCATGCTAGATTATGGAGCTTCACATAATGTGATGCCCAAAACTATTATGGATAGACTAGGCCTCGAGATCACCATGCCTTACGAAGATCTCTACTCTTTCAATTTGAGAAGAGTTAAGTGCATGGGTATGATAAAATATTTAGTAGTCACCCTTGCACAGGTCCCAGTCAAAAGTGTCCTGATGGATGTAGTTATTGTTGATATCCCCCCCAAAGTATGACTTACTGCTGTCAAGGTCATGGGGAGCCAAACTTGGGGGGTCCCTCCAATTGGACATGACTTACACCACAATTTCTGTATTTGGTGGGAAACTTACTCGGTTATATAGGGAAACGAGGTTATCCTATACAGTGAGCGATCCTCAGAATCCTAACAATTTTCCTGTTTACATTGTTGATCAAGATCAAGGAAATTGTATTTTGTCTTTTGATGATGGTATAGATAGCTGCACAAAAGAAAATTACACAGATGAGAAAGAGTCTGAAAGTACGTATAGCACTGGGATCTGGAAAATGTTTTTTGACGGTGCCCTGTCATGTGAAGGAGCAGGTGTTGGGGTACTTTTTGTGGCACCTGAAAATAAATTTGTTGTCCCTTTCTCTTACAGGCTTCAATGGGATATAGACTACACCAACAATGTATGTGAGTATGAAGCCTTGATATTAGGATTGGAAGCTTCCAGGAAGCTGAACATAAAGAACCTGTAGGTATATGGAGACACAGAGTTGATAGTCAAATAGATAAATTGACAATACCAGGCCAAGCACCCAAGATTGAGATAGTACAAAAATTGTGCTTGGGATCTAATGGAAAATTTCTTCTCATCTGTAAATATCCACTTCATCCCACGCACCGAAAATTTACAGGCCGACTCGTTAGCCAAGGCAACCTCGACGTTCGCTCCCCCTACAACTTTAAAATTAAAATATCACATAGAGGTAAGGCATAGACCATCCATCCCGAACAACATACAACACTGGAAGGTTTTCGAGGATGACGAACAGATCGGGAAATTCCTTGAAGCAGTGGGAAACTTCTATGAAACTGACATTTTTCAAGAGAATCAAAATGATCACACATGGATCATGCAAGAAGGAGAGGATCCTCAAGAGTTCCAGGAAAAGATTGCAAATCATCGCATGTTGGTTCTAAAGAACAATCAGATTTCGAAAGGACTGAACCCCTTGGAGAGACTGTTCGATTAGAATGACATACCCTTGAAATCCACCCTGCAACCCCAACCAGAGGAGGTTGAAGACTGCGATTTAGGGACCAAAGAAGAATCTAGGATGGTAAAAATCTCAAAGTACCTCCCTCCTGAGGTAAAAAGCAAGTATAAAAGCTTGCTCAGACAGTATAAATATGTTTTCGCTTGGTCTTACGAAGATCTTAGAACCTACGACACTACTTTGATCGAACACAAGATACCTCTAAAGCCTGGTGTCAAACCCTTTAGACAAAAACTTAGACAAATCAACTCTATCTTATTACCCATAGTCGAAAGTGAAGTTAAAAAGATTTTAGACGCAAAAATAATAGTACTACTGAGATACTCCGATTCGGTAGTGAACTTGGTCCCGGTTAGAAAAAAGAGTGGGGAGATTAGATTATGTGCTGATTTCATAAATCTAAATAAATCTTCCCTCAAAGACAACTACCCTATACCTAAAATGGATCACGTTTTAGAAAAGGTAGTTGGGGCAAATAGGATGTCGATGATCGACGGTTTCTCTGGGTACAATCAAATTGTCGTAAATGAACAAGATAAATAAAATCAGCCTTCACTACACCCTGGGGTACATTCATGTATGATAAAATGCCTTCCGGTCTAATGAATGCAGGTGCCACCTTCCAACGTGCTATGGATATCGCTTTTGTCGGCGAAAGAGACAAGTTTGTGGTTAACTATCTCGATGATCTAACTGTTTTTTCTAACTCTGACGAAGATCATTTAATACATCTCAAACAAACTTTCGAAAAATGCCGCAGGTTTGGTCTGTCTTTAAACCCCAAAAAGTCTCACTTTGCCATGCAAGAAGGTAAACTCCTGGGCCATATTGTGTCCCGAGACAAAATTAAAATTGATCCTAGCAGGGTTCAAGCTATAGACACAATAAATATTCCTAGAAATGTAAAGGAAATTCAGTCATTCTTGGGAAAGATAAATTTTTTGAGGAGGTTTATCCCAAACTTTGTTGAAATTGTGAAATTGATCACAGGTATGTTAAAGAAAAACAACGAAGTGAAATGGACAACAGAGGCCAAAGAATCGTTTGCATGTATCAAAAAGGTTATAAGCGAGGCACCTGTACTAGCAAGCCCTGACTATCTAAAGGATTTTCTCATTTTCTCGTTTGCCTCCGAGCATACAATTGCCGCGGTACTCCTCCAGAAAAATGAGGAAGGTTTCGAACAATCGATAGCTTTTTTCAGCAAAAGTCTCAGAGACGCGGAAATCAAATACAATATAATGGAAAAACAAGCATATGTTATGGTGAAGGCATTAAAGGATTTTAGAACTTATGTATTGCATTCCAAGATAATAGCGTATGTACCTACTAGCTCTGTAAAAGACATTTTATTTCAGCCTGACAGTGATGGCAAAAGGGGACGGTGGCTCGCTAAAATTCAAGAATTTGATCTGGAGATAAAGTCGACGAAACTAGTAAAGGGTCAAGGTTTGGCTAAACTCTTAGCTGAATCAAATTTCAAAGCCCTCGGTATAAATAGCCTACAGGGATGTGAAGAAGATGAGGATATGAACGAGCTCTCCGAGCAAACAAGTGAAATCAGAATCGAAGAGATGTTTACATCCTCTGATTGGTACAAAAACATAGTATCCTACCTACTGACTTTGAAGTGCCTGAGTGATTTATCTCCATCCAAATCCAGAACGCTAAAACTGCATGCGGTCAAATACTGTATATCTAAGAGTCAATTGTATTGGAAAGACCCACTTGTCTTCTTGTTGGTTTGTTTGGTTGAATCTGAAACAGAGAAGGTCATAAGTGAATTCCACGAAGGAGTGTGTGGGGTACATCACGCTTGGAGAGTGACAACTTATAAAATCTTGAGGGCAGGGTATTATTGGCCTAAAATTTTCTCGGACGTCAATGAAAAAGTTAGGTCTTGTAACCCTTGCCAATTGTTCATGGGAAAGCATAAAATCCCAGTACTATCATTAGTTCCGGTCAAAACAGAGGCTCCTTTTCAGCAGTTGGGACTGAATTTTATAGGCAAAATTAACCCCCATTCCAGCGCTCAACACAAATGGATCCTCACCGCCACAGATTACTTCACTAAATGGGTGGAGGCTATTCCAACCAGAAGGGAAACAAATTCGGTGGTAATAGATTTCCTAGAAGAAATTTTTTTATCTAGATTCGGATGCCCCCGAAAAATAGTCACAGATAACGCCTAGGATTTTAAATCTATGGCTATGATTAGTTTTTTCCAAAAATACAAGATCATGCTCGGTCATTCCACAACATATTATCCCAAAGGAAATGGACTGGTTGAGTCTTCGAACAAGAGTCTGATCAATATAATTAAAAAAGTGTTGAACGAGAACAAAAAATCTTGGCATGTGCATCTGAAATACGCTTTATGGGCAAATCAGATAGGAACGAAGAAATCTATCGGAACTTCTCCTTTCCAGATGGTGTACGGGACCGACGTGGTATTACCCATAAACTTGGCACTTCCTATAATGAAACCGTGGAAATATGAGAAAGAAGAACCAAACCATGTCACAAGGAAAATAAATCAGTTGATCGAAGTACAACAACACAGGGTTGAAGTGGACGAAAGGTTGCAAAAATACCAAGACGACATGAAAACGTTATTCGACCATAAGACAAAAGACAAAGACTTTCTGGGCAATTTGGTGTTGAGATGGGATGCTAGGAAGGAAGAATCAACAAAACACAGTAAATTGGATCATATTTGGTATGGACCATTCAGAGTCGCAGCTTCCGAAGGAAAAAATTCATTTTTATTAGAAAATATGGACGGTAAAATCTTTAACGCCCCTGTTAACGGGCATTATTTAAAACACTACATGAAATAATTGGTTCCCAAAATACTTCCATTGTATATATCGGTTTGTATTTGCTTTCTATCTCATATTTTTTTTTGGGGTAAGTTTATTTTCACTTTTAATTAATTAGGTCAGTAATTTTGTAGAAGTAGAAACACGCAATTTCCAATACATTCAACTCTTTTAAAAGATACTCTTCATGTTTGCAGGATGTCGGCTTGTGACCTAAACGAGTGAAAGGAGAAAACAGAAAGTCATATATCGGAGACTAAATTAGCCAAAAACGGGTGATAGAAAAGGTTTTCGGTTATTTTAAATTGGTAAGGCAAAGGTATGAATTCCTGAGAATTTTGTTCTTTAAGAAAGAAAAGGTCTCCAAAGCATCGTAACGGTGCCATCAATCTAATGTTTTCGCTTGACTGTTATTAACAAGAACAATTACTTGCTATGGGTCCTAAGAACTTAACTTAAAATAAAGATAGGTGGTAGTTAAAATAAGCAGAAAAGTAAAGCATCTCTGGGAAAAGGTTTTCAAAAGCCGGTTTTAATTTTCAACCCCTGTTTCTCAGTGTACAAACCTCTGTCCGTCACCTTTCTTTTGGTCTTCAGATTTACCTTCTAAAAAATTTAAGTATCTTTCTGGGTTTATATACATAGGGGGAAGGGATTATGTTTTAACTTTGAAAGTTGTAAAGCATATTTTGGAAAGTAAGATGGTCTTCACAACTCCTCAGTCTCTTACTAAAAAAAGTTATGCGTAGGTTGATCCTGACTATTCTAGGTTTTCAACAGTTTCGAAAGACTGAGGCTTGCTTGAAGGAAAACCCCTAGAAATAATTTTTCCCCTTTTTCCCTACGAGCTAAGGTGTTGTGAAAGTTAAGGGAAGGTTGGTACCGAGTAATCAAAGTAAGTTGATATACCTCCATTGAAAAATATTACACAGATATCACCCCTCATACAAACTGATTTCCCCCACTTCGTGTTTTAAGAAGTAAATTATAAGACAAATGGCGAAAGGAAAGTCATATTTAATTGTACATCTAGTCTTAAGAGACGATGAAAGGAAATTCAGAAATGATTACCCTCGTCTCAACATTTAAATGCATAAATATTTTTCGAAGTGGTGAAAGGAAATTCAGCAAAAAGGGCCAGATAACTTCACTAGGGTACTGAACAGGCTCGCTGGCAGTGAAGCAATATCTGAGATATATGTAAGGTTGTTATACATGAATCTCACTCTACTCTGGTAATCAATTTTCTCGAAACCGGATCTACGTCCTAAGTTCAGACAGGGCTCCCCGATTAAAAACATGTAATAAACTTCGTTTGATGCAAACCAAAAGCCACAAGATCTGTTGGATTCCCTAGGACTATTCTGATCACCTAAATGCAGACATAAATTCAGTAAAGAGAAAGAGAAAGTCGTGAAAGGGACTGCAGCTGAGTGTGAAACGTATTTGAGTGTTGAAAAGCTTTTCAGAAGTGAAAGACAAAGTCTCTTCTTCCCTCTGTTTATCCTTTCCTTAAAGTGAGTCTCGCAGAAGTGAAACCAATGACTCCATTTACCCAATACAGGCATGTGGTCTACTGTTCTTCCCGTCTCGCAGGGAGACAGGATCCCTAGTTGGAGCCTATGTTGGAGCCGCCTTTTTCGACTAGTTTTTAAGCGTAATTCTTGCAATCAAAGGTTGGCCATTTAAGTTGTCTTTTACTTCGTGACCTTTTCCCTTTTAAAATCTCAGTAGTCCCGATATGAAAAGTGGCGAGGGTCGTTGTACTTCTAATACCATTTCCTTTTAACCATGAACAATCTTTTTCACTTTTCTTTACCTCGGGATATCGCATTTCGGGAGTTAGAAGTCACACTGTTTTTAAGCCCCGATGCGCGAAGTCCCGAAGTAACCTTGAAAGTTTACCCAGGTAAGCGCCGAGAGTAAAGTTCCTTAAACCTTAGTTAAGCGTTGTCGGTATTTCACGTCTCGACATTTTCCCTCCCCAAAAGTCTCATCGTCATAACACCGATAAGCGAAGTCGTGAGACGTTCGTGCAAGTTACCCGGGTTAGTGTTAGGGGTGAATAGATTTTAACCATAGTTAAAGTCTGTCGGGATTTCGTAACTCGACATACGTTTCTCCAAAAAACTATACCTTCAAAGCCCCGAATCGCAAAGTCGCGATATTACTTAGATATAAATTAATTAAACACTTAATCCGGTTTACCTTTTGGCTTAACTAGATCACATCATCGTGATCTCGGAATTTCGCGACTCGGCATACGCTCCTCCCGGGAACTTTACCTTCGAAGTCCCGAGTCATGATTTTAACTAAACATGATTAATCAAATGTTTAATCCAGATTATGTTTTCACTTAACTAGATCGCATCATCGCGAACTCGGGTTTTAGGGGCTTGAAAGGTTAGAGTGAAAACTCTCGATACTGTGAATTTCGAAAGGTTGATTAAAGTTTAAGAAATCCTGATTAACGGAGCTAAGCCAGCTTAATAAGTGTTTAATACAAGTAATAATATGCACAGTCTACGAGGTAAATTTAAATGTTCCTTGCGCCAACTTGTGTCACGAATCGTCGAAATTTATGGCATTAATTGGAAATGAGGCGAAGCAACAAGTAAGGATATGGTTTTTATTGCTAAATCCGTCTCTAAAATTGATTTGACTGTTCTGTTTATAAGGACGTCGAAGTTTTAAATGGTCGAAGATATAGATCTTTTCCTTTCTGTTCTGTTCATAAAGGTCATTTCTATTTTGCGCAGAGAAGTTTTTCTCAACAAGCTGATTTCTGTATGTATACACATTTTTATTACAGGAGAGCTAAGTCACAATCCTCTGTCATGGCCCCACGAAAAGCATCCAAGGCAAGTGCTGAGATTTCAGGACAAGTCTCTGATAATGTTTCTGATACTTCACCACGAAGCGTTGATTTTGTCTGAACCTGGTCATACATCTTTGAGGTTCTACAATCCGATTTGGTGAACTGTTCAGATGATTCTAGTGACAACGAGAAGGACAACTTGGCCACCAAATACAAGATCATCGTCCAAGCAGAGATGCATAAAGTAGCGTCCAGGCCACGTCTTCTTCCTTACTATGACATTATCCTATGGGCGCTAGATGATGTAGATATCCTGACCAGAACCATCATCAATGAGTAAAAGGTCATTATTGGGACGTTTAGACCAGAACACCTACAGGCGATGTACAAGTTGCCACCCACGTCAAAATTCACATACAATGCCGAGTTTCTGGAGGATTTTAAATAGAAAGAATGCGAGCAATACGAAAAAAGATTATCTGATTTGATCAAGGATTGGGTCTCACACCCCGCGAAGTTCAGGGAAGATAGCAAAGGAGTCTATTCCATATCTTCTTTGGAACCACAGTTCAAATACATAGGAATGATGACCTGTAGATTGTATGGGAGGGAAGACACCACACATTTTTTCTTCCCATGGGTGCCTCTGATGCATACAGTCGCGGAAGGCTGTTCCTTCGACTGGGCCAAACTGTTTTCAGATAGTCTAACCAGTCGGATTATAGAATATCGGACGCAGAGGGCGAGCGGGAAGGCCGCTTCATTTTTCATGTCCGCATACATCATGGACGTCGTGTGTTTCATGACGCCTTTTCCCTTAATGAGTTGGAGCTAGGCTCTATCGGATGTTGAGCCTATCCATGTCTACCATTCAAATATTTGGGAGGAAAAGGCCTCAGATTTCATATACGAAATTTTCAATTGGGTAATGGTACCGATGGATGTCACCATCTTCGGTAATCCACTGCCCAGTATCTCAGATAGCATCATGACCAATTTGAACAGTGTGGATGACTGGTACGTGAAGGAAGAATTTTCATACATTAGGGTTTTCAGTGCTTCTGTCCCTCCGCATGCTCTACCATTATTTATACCCGATAGGCTGGCTTGTCGCGAGATCGCCAGGGAAATCGTGATTGGTGGCATAAGAAAAGAGCTTAAATGATTTTCAAAGAAGCTATGGCCACCTTTCCCCATTCATTTAAATACCTATTCTTTATTAGATTTCGGGCATGCAGAGGCCGAGGCAACAGCCTTGGATGATATTAAATTGGTCCACCTTGAATTCAAGAAACACGACCCACACAGGGTCGTGAGTAATCACTTGGCTAGTTGTGGCCTTAAAAGATTTGAGCAGGATAATTCACCTCACGATGACATTTTTCGAGGCACGAGATCTTATGCCGAGGTTTTGGCTTGGATACAAGCCCTGTCGCCCGAAGAGAGGGTCAATGTTTTCAAATTCCAAGAACATCGGTGGAGCTGCCTTCCCCCAGTATTACGGGGTGAGAATCCAACGACCGTAGAGGTGCAGCAAATGGAAGCCGAAGGCTCCAAAGATTCAACACTCGGCCAAGAAGAACACCAAGACAAGAAAGAGCAAACTGGGGGCCCGAAATAGGAAGTCGAAACTTCCAACCCTCCAAGCGAGCCAACCTTGGTTATTACTCCAGGGAAATCGTCTAAGTAGGTCGGCAATCCCATCGTTTCTATTACCCCCCTACATTCCATGAAGGGGGTCCCAGACGCAGGTGATCAATTTTTATCCATCTATATCGTTTACAATTTTTCCTCTGTATCGACTATTAGGAGGTACAAGACTTATGAACCTTTTAGATTGTCATATTTTATGCTTCGTCAGATTCCTTCTTATCTTATTTTCTTCTTCTGTTTACAGGGTGAGATTCTCCCTTGATAGGAGCCTTGCTTTATAGATAGCTTAATGTTTTTCTCATATTTCACACATCATTTATTTAAAATATAACTCAGTTACGGAAAAAGGCCTTTGGTTTGCATTTTATCTTTGATATTGAATTCAAAAGTTCTCTTTTATAAGATCAAATAGATACAGCATAAAAACCTCGAATTCAATTTTAATTTATTGTTCCTCTATGACTATGCCCATTGTAAGACAACCTAATATTGAACCCGACTTATTAGACCAAACCGAGATCGCTTTAAATCTCTTCGATACTATACTTAAAACAACCACCACCCGGGTAGAACTTGAACATTCATGGGCCTCCATTGAATGGGACACAAACATCCAGGAATAGTTGGAAGCGCGACAACGACAACCTAGAAATCAGCCTTAGCTTCATTTCCCGAAGGTTGATGCTCTCCTCCTTCTTATTCTTCA
>WSFP011452733.1:0-19577 GCA_009831015.1 Picea engelmannii
AGATGAGCAGATAAGCAAACATTTTGGTAAAGCTTCTATCCAAGATGAAAGAGTTTGCGTACTCAAGCTGGAGCTCGTGGAAACGACTTCCTTATTGAAAAAGGAAGAGATGACTCCCAGGTTGGGAGGGAGAACTGAAAATATTATTGAAGACATTCATTTTCAAGATTGAAAAATAGTCCATCTTGGATAGATGCTTTCTTGTTCGGAAAGTGGATTGAGATTTCTGACGGACAACGATTTCCCATTGTGGTTAACATGGGAAATGGTCCAGATTGCTGATGTATCATAGACAACGACTTCCCATTGTGGTTAACATGGGGAGTGGTTTAGGGCAGTCTCTCTTCTTGAGGGTTACTCAAGAAGATTTGCCTGCCTCGTCGGACAACGATTTCTCATTGTGGTTAAAATGAGGAATGGTCCGTTTTGGAGGTTGATACAGGACAATCTTTTCCTCTTGTGGTTAACATAGGAAATGGTTCAGACAGTCATTCCTTAGGGTTTATACATTCTCTCCAGGGTGCACTTTGATTAATGTAGGAGGAATGGCCCAGGGTGGGGAATGGTCCAGGCTCAACAATCAGGGACAGACATTCCGTAGGGTTTATACATTCTCTCCAGGGTGCACTTTGATTAGTGTAGGAAGAATGGCCCAGGGTGGGGAATGGTCCAGGTTCAGAAGACAGGACAATTATTCTTCCTTGCTTGAGAAGAATAGTCCAGATATCTCATTGTTCTACTCCGAGGGCAGATATTCTTTCATATCTCACAGACGTGAGTGAAAGATTGGCCTAGATGATTCAGTTTATATCATAACATTGTTTCTGTGCAGATTGGTATTAGATGATTATCATGAAGACTGTATGACAGTAGATGTATACTACTGTGGTGGATATGTTCCACTATTCGTGACTATACGTTGTTGATCAAGTACTTGTGTGTTACTTGGTGTGGTAGTGTACCATTGGATTGTAGCTATGTACTACTATGGATAGACACAATTGTGTTCTATTTTTGTTCTAATTGTATTGAAGACTATCAACAGTTTATTGGAGACAATCATCAGCCAAATGAATGATGAATAGAGATTTTCCAGACGGAAAATGGTTCAGAACATTTACTCTTCTAGACTAGAAGAATGGCTCTTGTATCACTCTATGGAGTGAGCATCATGTCTGATTACTCAGATAGAGTATGGTTTCGAGAGATGATGCAGCTGATGACATTGATGATGATGATGGTGCTCATGATCTAGTCATGATCCAGTCTATACAACTATGTTGATGCTACCGGGTGAATGGTATGTTTTTGTGCTCAAGACCATTACCTGTAATACCTCCCTAACTAGGAGGGAGTGTTGATATTATGGTAGCTGCGGGAGGTTTTTACCTCCACGTGTGAACTTGACGAGAATAGAAGACTCTGGGAAGCAAGAGAAACACTAATGAGTTGGCTAATAACCCTAGAAGACTTGTCGGTTCAAGAAGATAATATGTATTAGATTATTAGTCTTCAAGAGAAGAAGTCGGCCAGAAGAATTAATATATATTGAACAGACAGGTACCCAAAAGGAGAAGTCGGCCCCAGTAAGTCTGCCAGAACCACTATAAATATAGGGCGCCAGTCTCTCATTTGACATATCTCAGCAATTGCAGAGAGCTAGTTCTGCGCAGTGTAGTTGTAGTCTTGTGCACAGGTTTGGAGGAGAACTGTTGGTGCAACTAGCAGTTACGTTTTGGCTTGGACTATCTCTTGGCTAGGGTTTGGACTATCTGATCAGCTCTTGTTGGTGCGCTATCCTTGGGGAAAGGTGCGTTACCCTTTGTTTGGCTATCTAGCCTAGGGTTTGCTTCCGAAATGATTCTCTGTCAAGGTTAAGGTGCTCGGAGGGTGGCTTTGGCCTATGGTTGGGTGACAAGGGTATTGGCAATGGTAAAACGAGCACACAATCTTTAAAATTCCAACATAAAGATGGAAGCAACCATGATCCTATGTGACAACCAGAGCTGCATAAAGATGACAGAGAATCCTGTATTCCATGACAGGTCGAAGCACATAGAGATCCGATATCATTACATTTGTGACATGGTGCAGAGAGGAGCCATAAATCTCCAATACGTTAGCATGGATGAATGGGTTGTCGATGTGTTGACCAAGCCTCTATCTCGTGTAAAGTTTGAGCACTTTCAAGATAAACTTGGTATAGTCCGAAAGGACATTCCTCGAAAGGGGGAGTAGCTGTTGTGATGTGACTAGTATCTTGCTTCCAGCTTGAGTGCTGTGACGTAAAGCAAGACGTTGTGATGTGACTAGTACTGTGCTTCCAGTTTGAGAGTTGTGACGTAAAGCCAGTCTAGTATCTTGCTTCGAGCTTGAGTGCTGTGACGTAAAGCAAGACGTTGTGATGTGACTAGTACTGTGCTTCCAGCTTGAGAGATGTGACGTAAAGCCAGTCTAGTATCTTGCTTCCAGCTTGAGTGTTGTGACGTAAAGCAAGACGTTGTGATGAGACTAGTACTGTGCTTCTAGCTTGATAGCTGTGACGTAAAGCCAGTCTAGTATCTTGCTTCCAGCTTGATTGCTATGACGTAAAGCAAGACGATGAGATGAGACTAGCACTGTGCTTCCGGCTTGATAGCTGTGACGTAAAGCCAGTCTAGTATCTTGCTTCCAGCTTGATTGTTGTGACGTAAAGCAAGACGATGAGATGAGACTAGTACTGTGCTTCTGGCTTGATAGCTATGACGTAAAGCGAGACGAGCACTGTGCTTCCAGCTTTACAGCTGTGATGTAAATCTAGTCCAATATTATGATGATGAGCCAACCTCGTGCTGTGATGACGATGTATTAGTTTTATACTAATCCATATTGATGCAAATGATGATTGCATTCCTTTGAGAATGACGATGCTGCCGATGAAGAAAACTTTCGATGATTTATAGATACGCTAGTCAGTGTTCCAAGACGATATTGATGATGTTGTCCTCCTGATGCTGTTGATGATGCAGTGCTCTCTCTCGCTTGATGCTTTTGAAGAATACCCTTCTGGTTAAGGGGGAGTGTTGAAATAATGTAACTGCAAAGTGTATTCTGATTATTATTTGATATATTATTCATTGGATCAATCCCCATTGTGGATTGATCATGTCAGCTATTGTAAAGGACCAAATCCCCTTCTGCAGATTGGTCAAAATGTAATTATAATAGGCAAAATAAGAAGTCGGCCCCAGAATATATTAAAGAGGCCCTAGAATATATTAAAGGTGGTTATAACCACCCAGATTGAGAAGTCGGCCCTGCTAGTGAAGAGACACTTCCACACGTGCCAGACTTGTATAAATAAGGAGGCTAGTGCCTCACTTAGACACACTCACTTGTTCATTTGAGAGACAAGTTTCAGAGCTGCAGTTGGAGAAGAGAGAGAGAGAGAGAGGCGCATCTTTGGGAGAGGACTTTTTGTACTTGTTTGAGTTATCTCTTGGCATTGTATTGGCTATCTATAATAAGGAAGTTTTGTTGGTTTTTCTTCCCCATGAGGGTTTCCCAGGATAAATGATGTGTCTCTTGTGATTGTGTATTTCTCAGTGATCCTATCTTATGCTATTGTTATCTATTGAAATGCAAAGAACTATAATAAAATCTTAAACATTAACACTTGGGTGCTAGTTTATTGTCCCCCAACTCAAAGTGCCTTTTGTTGTGATGTCATTGTCAAATTTGACCTTCATAGCAATGTTATCAGAATTGGAAACCAAACTGAACTGGTCAACCCCAAAAAAGCAAAACCGGACCAGACCCAACCGCAAAAAAAATTGAAAAAAAAAAGATCTACCAAAAACTACATAAAATATTCAAATTTTGAAAAAAAACATATATATTCATGTGCATCCATACAAATCCATACCATTTATACACAAATATGCAAAGTTTCTCATTAATATAGCAAGTAAGAGTGCATATAACCAAAATAGCACCTAGTGCAATCCATCTCTGAACCAAAATACATCAACAACGAGGCTTTAAATGGACTCTATATTCCAAAAAAAATCATGCTACAACAAATAACTAAGTATCATCAAGATCATGACTTAATTTGGATCCTCATCATTAGTGTCATCCTCTAAGCATTAAAATAAAATAGAGAAAGCTTAACATGCCAAATAAGTGATTTTACTTGAGTGAAGGGTACATTTTTACTAGGGTCATGACAGAGGAGTTCAACAATCAATGTCACTAACATCAAGGTACATAGAGGGCATGGTGTTAAATGCTAGTTCCATACCCTCATATATGATAGAATCCAGTGGAAACGTTGCAATCCTGCCAAACTTGAACTCCTGGAAATCGTTAAGTCTGCTGAATTTTGAATGGGACCTAAAATTCTAGTTTCTCCATATGAAGTGCAATGAGGTTGGAACCACTCTCAAACATCCTAAAACAATTAATGGTAATGTTAAAAATTTAAGTAAAACGATGAAAATGAAAGATAAAGGAGAATTACCATTACCCTAGTGTGGGTTTGGAATCTAATCGGTCGAGTAGGCATGGACTCGGTTGGTTTTTACGGTTCGGTACCAAATTGGTCACCGAACCGATTTGAAGGCCGGTTTGAATTGGCCAACTATGTGACCGACCAATTTGGTGAGTTGATATCGACTCGGGCCAAGTCTAAAAACACCGCTCTAATCATCAAAGTGCCAAGAAAAATGACATTACCCAAGTTTGACGATGAGGATGATTGAGAAGGCACAAGATGGATTAATAAAGTCTAAATTTATTTCGATTATTATAACATACTCGATGGGGAAGACAGAATTAGCTTTGGATCTATGCACTTGGATAAATTGGCCTTTGATTGGTTTTTATGGTGAACTCCAAATCTCAGGGGTTAGTTAGAGATTGGGACACATTAAAAAAAACTTTTTAAATGTTTCTAAGATATAGACCATACACAAAATACTACAATCTAAGGGGACAAGGGATCAAAACAACAAGGTTATGATGATTTAGAATGGAAAATTAGAGATTTAAACAAAACCCTTATCATCAAAGAAGAAGAAATTGTGCACACTCGAAGGGAATTAGAGAAGCAAGATATAGAAATTCACAAATTTCAATAATAGATAAAAGAGTTGCAACAACAAAATAACAATATAAAAAGTATTCACAAAATAGATACTGAAAATATCAGTAAAAAACTATCATTCAAAGACGATGAAATTTCTCATTTGAGAAATCATAATAAAACTTTACTGACGGAAATGAAGAAGTTGAAGAATGAGAAGAAGGCGCAACAAAAATTCAAAACATGGATAAGGGTACTAACATTGATGCAATCAATGTGGACAAACCTAATGTTGTTATCAATGAAGCTGTATCAGTGTAAGAGTTTCCAAAAGTTGAAATTGAAGGTAAAGAGACCTCAACAGATGGGATTGAAATTAAAATTCAAAGTGTCATTACTAATGAGGTCTTATCAGTGGAAGATTTTCCAAAAGTCGAGTTCAAGAAACAATTCAATGATAAAACATCTACAGATCTAGTGATTGTTGAAGTTCCATCAATCACCATTGATAAAGTTATTGATGCATCGGTGAATACAAAAGTATCACATATTAACATGTTGACTCAAGTAAATCACAAAAAAGATTAAGGACACCCAAATCATAGAAGCCATAGCATTCTAGAATCAACATACCCATATCTAAAGGTACCTATCAAGAGTCAATGGTGAACTTTCATATCGAACCATCCGAAGATCTATGTGCCTCAAAATCAATGACAAAGAATATCGAATCCATAATCTTATCATTAGAGAGTTAGAGAAAGAATCCACCTTGGATGGATTGATCCTTTCTTGTGTTAGCTTTTGGGGTAGCTCGGACAGGTACTTCCGCATTGGCGATGCCTGGCATGTGGAGGTGTTCTAGAGACACTCTCTAGAGTGGATTTTTTTTAATGACTAAGGTGACTCTTTATAAAGTTGAGTGACTTAAGTGATTTAAGTTATCTCAATGAGAGACTAAGTCACAGTCGTTGATCTCATAGGAGAAAGATCTAATCTTGACCGTTGGAGATCTGGGTTAGGGTCTTACTCATTAGGATATTATAAAAGAAGATCTAAGGAGAGTGAGAGGCACACAATGATGCATAGGAGCAAGAGGGATTCTTGCTCATGTACTTGTGTTTGAGTGGGCAAGGCTGAGGAAGTGTGAAGGGCAACAAGAGAGATAACAACCAAGTGGGTTAGGCTATTTGTTGCAGCATTGCATTCCTATGATGGGCCATTATCCCAGGACGAGAGCCCATGATTTTTAGCAATAAAATCAGACTCATAATTGGTTTTCCCATAAGGGTTTTTCTAGTGGTGTTTTACCCAAATATCTCGTGTGCATTGCGTGTTTGGTTTCTGTTGTTGTTTTAATGCTTTCACTGATATTGTTAAGAATCTAGCTGTATTGTGATTCAGTAAATTTGTTTTTTGCTTGGAATTAACAATGGGGCGCTAGGTTCTAGAAAATTCAACATATCAATCCGCCAATAATGTTCAAGGATTTGAACGTCATATCACCTTGTGTCCTCAACCTTATCTAATCGATGATAATTACAGAAGGTTGTTCATTTTAATGAGGAGAAGTTTCTGATTACCTATGTTTTGAGGACAAAGCATGTTTAAGAGGGGAAGACTTGTAATATCCCCAAGTATATTACATTTATTATCATAATGTAATAAATAAATATCATGTAATAATAGTCATAAGATAATCATTATGTGATATATAATGATGATAAGTTATGTAATAATGATAAGTCATGCCCTTTTACCAAGGACACGACTTATCACCCCTATGTGTATTTATATGCACGTCTTTGTATCTCAAGATATGTGAATGACTAATAAATAATATTTATTTATCCCTTGTGGAATATAAGGATTCGTACTTGTTATTATGGATGCTCAGGTGAAGTGACCAAGAGGTTTGCTTCAATATCATGACGAATTTTTATACGTGATGTCAAGACTTGAACATTGCACATTTGAAGATATAAAGTTTCAGTGAACCACATATACTTAGTGATAAAGACTATTAATGCAATGCAATGATGTGATGGGAAGACATGGACAAAGCGCTTTAGAAGGTTGCAGCCCAAGCAATCTAACAAATTGCATTTTTCCAACTAAAAGGAAATTAGTTTCTCTTTAATTTTTTGCCACGAGGAGCATATGAATTATCAACAACATGATGATTACAAAGACATGAAAGCAAATTTGTATGATTGCATGATACTAAGAATTTTATCCTGCATAAGAAGCTGGAAAAAGAGAAAATAAGTCAAAGTACCCTCCTAATGTCATACAGTAAAATTGTCTCCTGAGAGAGACTAGTGACATGTGACATGTGGCATCGATTTTCTTCAGCATTCATAGCATGGTAACATAATGTTAGCATAATAATATTGATCAGTTGAAACATGAAATTTGTATTGATCTATAAACAGTTTTACTTCACGATTAAGTTAGATAGCTGTTTAGGGTGCTTGGCCGTGGAGAACTCCTAACTCAAACAAATGGGCCAATAGAGAGGTGAAAAGAGAGAAAATTCTTAAGGTTATTCAGGGACCAAGTGGTAGATGACTACTGAGGTGCCTCTTTAAGCATGCAGAAGGACTTGTATTTTCTGCAATGTAATATTGATCAGTTGAAATTTGAAATTTATATTGATCTAAACAGTTTTACTTCACGATTAAGTTAGATAGCTGTTTAGGGTGCTTGGCTGTGGAGAACCACTAACTTAAAAAAATGGGCCATTGGAGAGGCAAAAAGAGAGAATTCTTATGGTTGTTAAAGGACCAAGCGGTAAATGTACTAAGGTGCCTCTTTAAGCATGCAGAAAGACTAGTATTTTCTGCAAAGGTTATCTCTGACCAGGTTTTCTGAATCCGGGAGTATTCCAGGCACAAATCTTTACTGCAAACAACTTTTAATATTCTTTCCCATTGTTTGATGAACTAGTATTTTTCCCCCTAACAAGGCCAAGGATACTTAACTTAGGGATTCACTTTTCTTTAATCCTAACATGCAATATACGATATTGATTATCATCATGATTCCTAAGTAATCTCAGGACTTGACAAACAAATTAGCACTTAGCAGAAAATGTAGTTTACTGCAATATGCTTTCTGTGGTGCTCAGGTTTCTCGTGTGCATTATCCTGGCCTTGAAAGTCATCCAGAGCATCACATTGCCAAGCGACAAATGAGCGGATTTGGTGGTGTGGTCAGTTTTGAGGTAAAATGTTTTTTCATGTCATTTTTGGATATATGATGTAAATTGTCACTCGCTCTTTTGGAAAAGGATTTTCACTATATATTGCTGACTATTGTATGGCAGATTGTTGGAGACTTACAGGCTACGTCCCGTTTTATTGATTCATTAAAAATTCCTTACATTGCCCCCTCTCTAGGAGGTTGTGAAAGCCTTGTCGAGCAGCCTACCATTATTTCCTACTGGTATGTTCATATGCCTTAACAGTGAATACAATTGTTCTGTCTGAGTTTGTTTGCACAACCATAATGCAGCACAGAGTATCATGTTCTTTATGTTATTTATTCTGCTATGTTCTGTTTTTCACTCATGGTGGATTATTTATCTGATTGGCTTGAAAAAATGCCATTCTCTGTTCTGGCTGACACACATTTCCTAGTCTTTTCAAAAAGAAATTGCTTAACTGCTCACATTTAAAGGTTGCCACGTTATAATGGGATTTGCTTTAGCTTACTAATTTTGGTAAATTCACTGAACAGGGATCAGAGCTCTGAAGAGAGAGCTCGTCTTGGTATCAAGGACAATTTAGTTCGATTTAGCTGTGGAGTTGAAGCTTTCGACGACATAGAAAGTGATGTCTTACAGGCTTTGGAAGCTGTCTAATGTATTATCAACTAAGCTGAACTGTTTTGGCGTGCTTTTGCATAAGTCATATCAAACATTTTGCTTTTGCATAGAGAGATATCATTTCTGGAAAAAATTCTTCATTAAAGCAAATGGCAAACTTTGTTAAGCTTTTGTTCAGCATGACAGGCTGTCTCGGGGGGTGTTAATTTTTTTGATTGTATCAGATTATTTGTAGTTTATAAATGATAAACAAATCTTTGATATCTATCATGGAAAAATCCTGATGTACATATTGTTGTTTTTGAGTGGGGGAGATTTAATTGTTCTGTTTTCCTTTACAGCTCGGAGCTTATTCCAACTTATTAGAAAATCTCTGAAAATGGATTAGCTATAGAGTACATATTTTAGCTGCTCCGAAAATCAAGCATAAAAGCCTTCGAGGGGCCTACCATTTATGTTACTTACACCCACATTCTCACCTGTACAGCAATTAGTTTGGGCCCACAGTTCATTTTTGCTGGTTTATATTTTAACATCTTTGGGCTTTTTTGGTGGCCCACAGTTCATTTTTGGTGGTTTATTTTTTTATATCTTTGGGTTTTTTTGGTAGCTTATTTTTTTATATCTTTGGGTTTTTTTGGTAGCGGCCACAAGTTTTTTAGTGCATTATTATTTTGATCTAAATTTTTAGGAGTGAAATCACTTGAGAAAGAGCCTATGATCTTGTTGGCATTGGAGGTACTCAGTGATTTCCATTCACAAATTTTAAGCTCAAAATTTAATTGTGGAGATTTGTCAGAAATTGAAGCACAGTTGCTGCAATTAGCATATTATGTGGAAATATCGTTGTCAATTGTTTGAATGCGCTATTTTTAGGGCCCAATATCCAAGGAAATTAGGTGTTCCCATTTACTTTAGCCTATTTAATGTCATCTTGAATTTGTTGGCTAGGGTTTAGTGAGAATGTTGTGATTTTTTGTAGGTTTTACTAAAGGTAGTGGTCTAAAATAGGTGTGTCCAAATTTTAAAGAAATGGCATTAACGGAATTAAGCTAATCTATAATTAATCTTTTGGGGTTTCTTAAGCTGGTAGGATGCCGACTAACACCCTTGTAGAGTGTATTTTGATACTTTCTATTGTCTGTTCAATGTGTTAGGTAGTTTGGCGAGGTTCACTTGCAAGTCCTGCATGCCTAGCAGCTGCTGGGCTTGTGCTTAAACGTCCAGTAAAAAGGGCAATTTTTTTTTGACATTGTGGTGATTATGTTGTCATTTTGCTTTTTATTTACATAAACCGCCCAATTTTCGGCCTGAGCAGGACTGAGACTCCTGGGACATGTGGCTTTGGGTGTATATTGTATCACAGAATACGGACAACCATCGTTATTTAAATAAATGGTTAATCAATTTAAATATTTATTATAATCATTAAAACAAGTCATCGAGGTCCGTCAAAGCTCCCGTTGAGGATGTTGTGATCATAGCAGCTAAGGGTGGAATCGGAGCCATAATTGGATTATAGATGTTATCATTGGAGCTTGAGCTTGTTTATCGTTGGAGCATTGGAGTAAATTAAGAGGTTAAAACTTAGACAAGTTAGACTATTTATCCATAAAAAAAATTCCCCAAATTTGATGGAAATTTTGTGGGAAGTTATAGTTCCACTTGAATTATCTGAAATTTGATCATTGAACTTTGCTTTTATGGTTTTTGAATTATCTGAAATTTGATCATTGAACTTTGCTTTTATGGGTTTTGAATTATCTGAAATTTGATCATTGAACTTTGCTTTTATGGGTTTTGGTCCATTTTAGGAATAAAAAATGAGTGGATCAAGTTGGCTTTCAAGTGTTTTGATCCATTTTAAGAATAAAAAAATGAGTGGATCAAGTTGGAACTTTGCCTCACTGAAAAAAATAAACCTCCTGTTGAAATATTGAGTTTGTTCGCTTTTTAACTTACTCCGTATATTAGTACCCATGAAGTAATAACCTTTAAATTGCTATCTTTTTTTTTTAACCATTGTGGGCTTTGTCCAAAATGAGTTATATTTGTTTTTTGGGGATAACTTGTTCAACTATATTATTTGTTTTGACAAAGCATTGTGAATGTCTACTTTTCTATTTTGCTGCCCCATGACAAAGAATACTTGGTCATTACCCTTCGTCTTAGTCTATCTAAATTTGTCAACAATGTTTTGAGCTGAGGGAGCTTTTCTATGGTTGTTGAAAAAAGGTGCAAACTTATTAGCTTGCACCACCCATTTAGCCTTTGGTTCAATGTTCTATTTTGATTCAAAATTACAATGAATGAATATTGGTTCTCAATAGTAATGAGTTTATAGTTATTTCACGTTACTTACAAACCTCTTGCCACTGCAAGTTACATTATGTTGCCTCCTTGTATTACCTTTGTAAGTACACCATATCTAGTTATTCTTCTTTGTGGAAATATTTGTAGGTTTCTTTTTCGATGAAACATGTTTGAATTCTTATAATATAAAAACTACGAAGTCTGTAGAGATGTGGTCTAATGACAACTTGAAGTGGTTTTTGTGACAATAATCATGCTTATCCTCTGTATGGGGTTTGTCGGATGTGGCTATTGATTATATTAAATATTGTTGATGTGGCTTTTAAGTAGATTATTGTACGACATTAGGAAGGTATCAACAAACCCTATTTTCCACTAAAGTGTGAGGATGGGTTGATCTTATTTCTGGGCTTATCATCCATAAAAATATGGGTTCCTATTTTTTTTTTTAGGAACACTAGGGAGATTACAAATTCCTTGTTTAGGTCTTGGCAAAATCATAATAATTAATCAAATTAGTGAAGGGCTTATCATCCATAAAAATATAGTTTCGTATTTTATTTTTTTGGAACACTAGGGAGATTACAAATTCCTTGTTAGGTCTTAGGCAAAATCATAATAATAATCAAAGTAGTGAGAAAATAAAGTGGCCAAACATATTCAATGGGAGATTACAAATTCCTTGTTTAGGTCTCGGCAAAATCATAATAATCAATCAAAGTATTGAGAAAATAAAGTGGCCAAACATATTCAATGGAATGTGAATCTTTTTGGGCCACTCGATTAAATTTCCATAAGTGTTGATTGCTTTTTGATGTAATAATGTGTAAATATTGCTCATGTGAATAAAGTCTAGGAGAGATTCCTCTAAAAGGGTATTTTCTATTTTTGTTGTTGTTAACTTTGTGCACTCGATGAACTTTGCATGTTTTGATTTTTGTACCTTTTTGTTAGTTATCCCATGCTTTTCACTGATTTTCTATTTCCTACAACATGATATTAGAGCCATAGGTTTGTAGCTCAATGCTTTTGTCTTTTAAATTATATTTTTGGTTGAAAAGTGCTCTCAACAACAAAAATTCCAAACACGAGTGACAAATAAAATGGAGATGGCATCTAACATTGACATTATAGTAGATTCTTTGAGCCATGCTAGACAATTTGATGGCCAAATGTTTAATATCTTGAAAATGAGGATGTAAATGTTACTGCTGGAGAAGGAATTGCATAGATGGGTGGATGGGAAAGACACCAATGATGCATAGAGCATAAGAAATCAAGAAGGGGGAGATTAGGGATATAAAAGTTTGAACCCACATTATCCACCACTTGTTTGATAATATTGTTTTCATTGTAAAAATGCGGCATACATGGAACTTTGCATGGGAATAAATGAATGTGTATAAGACAAAAGAAAGATGTGACGCAAGACTTCTATTGAGGAAGAAATTCCTTGGGTTGAAGATGTAAGAATAAAAAAGCTTGCGATATTTATTGTCCATATTTAGGGTTATCGAGGAAGAAATTCCTTGGGTTAAAGATGTAAGAATAAAAAAGCTTGCGATATTTATTGTCCATATTTAGGGTTCTCATGGATGATTTCTTTGTGTATGGTGCACTAGTCTCTAATGGGGATATCATGATTAGCCTTTAAAGTATGCTTGCTTCTTACGAAGGTTGGTTTTAGTACCAAGGAATAAATTGACCTTCAAAAAAGTACATTCTACACTTAGGAAGAATTAAGTAAGGATGTCGAGATGATTTTAAACTTTGGTTCTTCCTCAACATTGTTTTGAAGGACCCTGGATGGGGTGTTCGCTTGTCCAAACAAAAACGTGGCTGGCGTGACAGACTTGATGCCTAGCCTGAGATCATTGGGAGCCACGCCACTGGCGTGACAAACTTCATGCCTAGCCTGAGATCATTGGGAGCCACGCTACCACTGCATGTTGCTCCATGCATCCACTCACATGTCAGTTGAACCTCCACAGAGCAGCTGGCAACCGTCCCCTCGTGAGCTCGTCAGACTAATAGTTATAATGGCAAGGAATGTCAGGAGGCTAGGATTCACGGGTAGTGCAACTCGCACGTCGGGGATGGCGACCCACTTGTACTCATGCAGGGAAATGACAATCAATTTAATCATGGTAGCGAGTGACCGGAGGTCGAGGACAAGCCTTTGCATGGGCTTCTGGATTTGATCAAAATCTTCCATGTTGTTGACAGTTATGGAAAGTCACGGGAATGAGAGTATGTAAGGCCTATCCAAACAAAGCCTTATAAAACATAAATTTAAATATAGAAATGCAATCATAATTTCTTTATAGTTTATTATTCAACATAATAACAATTCAACATAATAACAATGTTCAACATAATTAAAAATGAGTAGCATGATAATAAACATGTTTAGCATGAATATTATGAACAATATATCAATAATGAACATATCATAAATACCTCAAACTGATGTTGTTATGAAGCTCTGCCCAAAATTGACTAGCCTCCCAGCCAGCTAGGAACAACCTATTCGGCTCTTTAGCCCCAGGATTTCTTACGGTTTCTTGGCCCCCGAGCCCAAAATTCTCAGCAACAGGTGCCCCCTGTGAAAGTCCTCAAGTCTGTAAGCACAAAACAATTGCATAACAAATACACAATCTCCACTGCCTCGTCCCTTCTCTTTTCTCCAATATGAAAATATTACTCCAAACCAAAGAAGACCCCTTCTCGAGTGTTCCCCCTTGCTTTATCCTCATTTCCCTCATTATTCACCACCTTATCCCCCCATTAAGTCTCAACCACCTTATCCCCCCTCCATAAATGAATCCAACTATCAATACAATTGTATTATTAACTAAGTCTTCATAATACAAATTAATAATTCATTAAACTAATATTAATTAAACAAACATTTAATCATGATAACTAATTAATTAATTAGGGTGGTTACATACATCCACTCTTCAGGAAACTTCGTCCTGAAGTTTAAGCAATTTATAATACAAGGGAAATGACACATGATTCACACATTCATATCCAATAAACAACATTATCAGTAAGTAAGCCAAATAAAACTCATACATATTAGTGTACATGTGCAAGAAATGCATGTGTAGCTAGCACATACAAGTCTCGTGTATGTATTAATAACAATAACTATCACCTCTATAGTAATTTCTGTATGCATTCAATCCAATCAACAAGACTATTCATGTTATAAAAGACAATAAACCAATCAAATGTTTGTGAAATCCCTTAATTACAATAATCTAGCTCAACAAGGTTTATTTAGACAATTGTAGTTTAGTTAAGTAATTATGAATATACATATATACACATTTTCTTTTTAGAAGAAAAAACAATAAATTCCACCATAAGACAAATCTCCATACACTTTCAATTAGTTCTATTCATCCTTCCTAACTTACTTCCATTTTCCATTCCTATCCTTCCTCTGCTGGACTATCTTGGAGCGTCAACTATATTGACCTAACTCCAAATAGAACCCATAAGCGGAAGTGTCACTATCTTGACCAAGCTTCCCCAGTAGACAACTGACAGTCACCATCACACGTCTAGGGGAGCGTAAGATAACACCGTCCTCCCATGACTTCAGGTTTCAGAGGATACACGGTGGGAAATGCCTCCACCCTTCTTAATAGGACTAGGGTCCACACCCTACAATGGAATATATAGTGGCACCGTGTTGTTGGGAATTTTGTCACCGTTTATTCAGTTTGGGCAGTCTCACCACCCGAAAACCTGCACTGGTCCATATATCATAACAGTGCATTCGTACCAATATAATTTCACATACAGAGATTCATACCATATTGTTTCTCGGTCGGTGGTCATGACATCCGCTTTTATTACCATTATCCCTTGGCTATCTCATAACCCATTGACCTGCAAATTAGTCTATAACAAAAACTTATACATATCTATGCATTATCATAATGTAAATGCATCCGACCATAATCTCAATTCGGTTTCCATGTACCAACAACTTTAATGTCAAAATTTCCAAGTTAGAAATAGATCTCATAATATCCCCATAATTCAATTAACGTTGTCCGTTCATAGAATTTTCGTTTATATAATAAATTGCATCATATCCACTATCATTCACATAATGTTAAACATTCATAGATTTCACATTCACATAATAGATTGCATTATATCCATCATCATTCAAGTGACATTTAAACATTTATAGAATTTCCATTCACATAGTAGGTCGCATCATATCCATCATCATTCAAATAACATTTAAACATTCATAGAATTTACATTCACATAGTAGATCGCATCATATCCATCATCGTTCAAGTAACGTTTAAACATTCATAAAGGTTCATATGTCTTAAAAGTTCAAGTGTATCATTAATAGTTTCCCGGTGAATAGAAAATAAAGGTGATTAGGCCTCAGGTAATCCTAGTTGTCTAAGTCAAAAGGTGGTGTTACATACACTCAACCTTCGAGAAACATATTTTCGAGGTGGTAAAAAAAGTGAGGGATAATTTCGTTGTAATGTCTCGGCATCCTCCCAAATAGAAGATCCTGGACTATACTTGTCCCACTAGACCTTAACTTGGTCTACTAGACAGTTCCTGAGCTGTCGGACTCTATGGTCCAATATGCGTAACGGTTCTACCGTGAGGGTTCTCGCGTCCGATACCTGCAATTCCTTCCAATTTAGTTTATGTGATTCGTCAACAACATAATGACGTAGAACAAATACATGAAAAATATTATGAGTTTTATGCAAGTGGGGTGGCAGTACGAGACGATAGGTAACAGGTCCAATTTTCTCTTGGATTTTGAACGGTCCTATAAATTGAGGTGACAACTTTGTCCCCTTCTCGAACCGAATGACACTCTTATTAGGCCTGATACGAATGAAAACTTGATCTCCCACTTTATAACTTCGGTCAGTCCTATGTGCATCAACATAACTTTTCTGTCTATCATGTGTTTCTTTTAGTCTATGCTTAATCTATATCACCTGTTCCTCCATCTCTTGAATCAATTCTGGCCCAACTGTTACTCAATCTTCTAATCTTTCCCAACTCAACGGTGTTCTGCATGGCCTTCCATACAGAGCTTCATAGGGTGGCATTTCGATGGAGCTACAAAAACTGTTATTGTAGGCGAATTCTACCAAAGGTAGGTACTTCTTTCAATGGGTTTGATTATCCATGACATACATCCTAAGCATGTCTTCCATGACTTGATTTACTCTCTCAATTTTCTCATCTGTTTCTGGATGATAAGTTGTGCTTAAGTTCAACTGCGTCCCCAACACTGATTGCAAACTTGTCCAAAACCTAGAAGTGAATATGGAGTGCCTATCTGAAATGATCTTCTTGGGTATCCCGTGCAAATAGATGACCTCACATACAAACACACGTTCCACATTAGTGACATCGTAAGTGTCTCTAACCAGAATAAAATGAACACTCTTGGTCAATTTATCAACTATCACAAGAATGACATTGTGTCTATGAGATGTGAGCGGCAACCTCAAAACAAAATACATAGAAATGACTTCCCACTTGGACTATGTCGCACTTCATGCCTACCCAGAAGAAGAGCTTCCTCGTGTCTGCGTACATTTTCTTCACACCCGGATGCGCACAATAAAGTGCTCTATGGGCTTCTTTCAGTATGATGCTTCAAATATCCCCACCTTCGGGGATGTACATCCTTCCTCGATATCTTAATAGTCCATCTTCTTCCAGGCTATATCCATCATACTTTGGATCTAACTGCCTCCCACTCTCGAGGTTTGAAGTAACCTTTAAATACCAACTATCTCCAAGGAGTTGCGTCAACACACATTCCCGCAGATTGACTTTTAAGGGTACCAAGGAGAAGACAGACACGTGGTCTCCTACTCAAGGCATCTGCGACCAGATTTTATTTTCCCTTGATGTATGAAATACCAAAATCGTACTCACTCAAAAACTCACTCCATCGCCTCTCCCTGGCATTAAGATCCCTCTGAGTGAAGATATGTTTTAAACTTTCATGGTCTGTTTTAAGCTAAAAGTTTCACCCCACTAGATAGTGCCTCCAAAGTTTCAGAGCTAGTATTACATTTGCCAACTCTAAATCATGAGTAGCATAAATCTCCTCGTGTTTCTTAAACTTCCTTGATGCATACGCTATCACTCCTCCATCCTGCATTAGCACGGCCCCCAACCCTTGTTTCGAGGCATCCATGCAGACTGTGAAGTCCTTTTCCATATCTAACACTCATAGAATTGGTGCACTAGTTAGTAACCTCTTAAGCTCGATGAATGCACTATCACATTCTTCTGTCCATTCATACCTGACCCCCTTGCACTGCAAAGTGGTGTTGGGTTTCGTTATTTTAGAGAACCCTTCCACAAATATCTGATAATAACCTCCTAGCCCCATGAAGCTTCTTATCTCATGAGCATTTTTCGGCACTGACCATTCCATAATGCCCTTTACCTTTTTTGGGTCCACAGAGATTCCTTCACCGGAAATGAAATGACCTAAATAGTGAATTTCTTTCTGGAAGAAGGAACACTTCGACAACTTCCCATACAATTTGTTCTCTCTAAGGCAGGACAACACTACTCGCAAGTGTTCCTCAGGTTCTCCTTCGTTCTTGGAATAGATGAGGATATCATCTAAAAAGACTTGTACAAAACGATTTAAGTACTTCCAGAATACACTGTTCATGAGGCTCATGAATACTGCTGGCACATTGGTCAATTCGAAAGGTACTACAACGAACTCGTAATGCTCAAACCGAGTTTGAAAGATAGTTTTAGGAATATCGCCTTCCTTAATCCTTAACTGGTGATACCCTGATCGCAAATCAATTTTTGAGAATACCACTGCTCATTTCATCTGATCAAAGAGATCATCTATCTGTGGCATTGGGTACCTATATTTCACTGTAGCACGGTTCAAGTCCCTGTAATCTATACACAATCGTAAGGAACCATCATTCTTCTTCACAAAAATTACTGGTGCACCCCAAGGTGAGACATTGGGCCTTATTAGCCCTAAGTCGAGTAGCTCTTTCAACTGCATCTGCAACTCACAAAGTTCTGGCGTTGTCATCCTATACAGAGTCTTGGAAATTGGTTCTACACCATGTTTTAACTCAATAGTAAAATCAAGCTCCCTCTCAGGAGGTAACCCTGACAACTCGTTCGGAAAAACATCCTTAAACTCTGACAATACTGGGTACTGATCCAAGGAGGGTCCTCTCCTTTCATTCATTGCTTCTACTACATATAGTCTACACCCTTGCCTCATGCACCACTTAACCTTCATAGTTGAGATAAAACGTAGAGACACCTTTCTCCATACATCGTGGATCTCTACTGGCCTTCCTTCATCGTCAACACAAAGCACCCTTTTTGCGAAACAATCTACCATAGCTCGATGGGCTTCTAACAAATCCATTCCAATGATTAGGTCATACATCCCGAGAGCAGTGACGTATACCTTCAACCTGGTAGTACACACTCCCAGGTCTACTAGACAATTATCAATGCTAGGTCCTACCGCTTGTTTTTCCTTTGAAGCCATCTCGACTTGTTTAAAGACATCGTGCTCGTAGGCTACCAACCCACTCTTTTCTAATGCAGAAGGTGAAATGAAACTATCTGTAGCACCATAATCAAATAAAATTTTAACATTGATATGATTTAGCGTACCTGACGACTCCACCACCGTGGATTGATGTTTTGCCTGATGATTATTAACTGCTGCATAAATCTGGTGGATGCCGCTTGCTCTTCCCATCAGGGTCTTTCCTTCTCTATGCACAAATCCTCCTTGCAACTCTGGGCAGTCACACTGGTAATGGGGTCCTCCACAACCCCAACATGTAACACGAAATGAAACCTGCACACTGCTTTGTGACGATCTCTGAAATGAGTTCCTTCCCCTGCTAGCTGCTTCCTGAGAAGGTCGTGGACCTGTCTGCGTTGTTGGTGATGAACGAGATGCTGCACTTGCTGCCATCGAAATACATGTGGAAGTTGTCCTTGGTGCGACTCTATTACCATAAGGAGGTGGCTTAGAGCTCCCTCCCCTAGAGAAGGTCTTAGGGGCCTTCCCCAAGAATTCAGGATGATGTGGAAAGGTCAATCTCATATCCCCGTTTAAGCTCATGTGTTCCTCAACATAACGTGAATTTTCAACTGCTTCCGCTACTGAAGGCGGTTTCCACATCCGTACCATGACCCTTATCTTAGGGTTTAACCCATAGACAAAGTGTTCTGCCTGTCGTTGATTATTATCCATGTATGAAACATATTTTACCAATTCCATGAACCTGATCTCGTACTCTTCCACGGTCCTGTTTCCCCGTACTAGAG
>WSFP011452734.1:0-19577 GCA_009831015.1 Picea engelmannii
GATATCTTCTTCTCACCTACCGGGGTACCTCTGTACTTCTAGGTCAAGCACCCCATCGATTTGACCCCCGACACATTGTTGCCCAATGGGCCAGTCTATTGTCGCTCTCTATTAGAGAATGAGGAGATCAAGCGACAGATCCAAGAACTGCTCCACAAGGGGTGCATCCATCCTAGCTCATCACCTTGTGGGAGCCCAATCGTGCTGGTACAGAATAAAGATGGAACCTGACGACTCTGTATTGATTACCGGGTTATGAATAAAATCACAGTCAGAAACCGGTACCCGATTCCTTGAATCGACGACCTCCTTGATCAACTCACGGGGGCCAAATACTTTAGTAAGATTGATCTGAAGTTTGGCTACCACCAGGTCTCAACAGAACATACAGATGTATGGAAGACCACCTTCAAGTCAAAGGAAGACCTTTTTGAATGGTTTGTCATGCCCTTTGGTTTGACAAATGCTCCAACCACTTTCACGAGGATGATGGACGATATCCTGTGACCATTCACCAATATGTTTGTAGTGGTGTATCTGGATTACATTCTCATTTACAATAAGACTTGGGCCAAACACTTGTAGCATATTCAATAGGTTTTGCACACCCTGTGGCAGCACAAGCTATATGAAAACTTGGAAAAATGCTCCTTCGGCATGGACAAGGTCCATTACCTGGGCCACATCATTGATCAACATGGCGTACATGTGGATCCATCCAAGATCCAAGTCATCCGTGACTGGCCAGCCCCAACCACACTCACTGAGCTTCTTGGGCCTTGCCAATTTCTACTGCAAGTTTGTGTTGGGATTCTCCCATATTGCATGGGCCCTCAGCCAAATAACCAGGGGTGGTGGTAAGGTGAAATTTGCGTGGGCCCGGTCCCAACAAAAGACGTTCGATGATTTGAAGCAACGCTTGTGCTCAGCTCGAGTACTTTCACTACCAGACCTGCAACAACCCTTTGAGATTAAGACAGATGATTTAGACTATGTTGTGGGTGCCGTTCTCACTCAACACGACCACCCCGTGGCCTATCATAGTGAGACACTCTCAGATGCTGTTCATAAGTACCCTACTTACGACAAAGAAATGTACTCCATTGTGCAAGCCTGTCGCTAGTGGAGACATTACATTCTTGGGAAGGAGACGATCATCCACACTGATCATAAGCCACTACAATTCATGCAGACACAAGGAAAATTGCAGAATGACCGCCATCAAAAGTGGTCCACATACTTGCAGCGATTCCACCTCAACATCAAGTATAAAACATAAAACACTAACTGTGTCGCTGATTGCCTCAATAGATTGCCAGTCGTGACACTCACCATGGTGCTAGACTCTTGCGACCATGAGACCTCTGGATGGCCCCAACTCTATGAGACACACCCGAACTTCGCCACCACCTACCAAATGTTGGGTGCAAAGGCAGTTGTCGATAATTTCCATCTTCAGGATGGGTTGTTGTGTCGTCTAGGCCATATTTGTGTTCGATTAAGCGAGCGAGCGAAGCTGATCTGGGAAGCCCACTACAGTAAGGTGGCAAGACACTTCGATGTCGAAAAGACAGTGGCGATGCTACATAAACATTTCTACTAGCCGAAACTTTGACAGGAGGTCAACAATTATACCAGGTCCTACACTGCCTGCGCTATTGCTACACCGACCACTAAGAAACAGGGCCTGTACACCCCTCTTCCTACTCCTGACAGGCCATGGGAATCCATCTCAATGGACTACATGTCGGGCCTCCCGTCCACCAAACGAAGAAATGACTGTGTTTTTGTGGTTGTTGATTACTTTTATGAGATGGCGATTCTGGTTGCCTGCAAGAAGAGCATCACAACATAGGCCACTGCCAAGCTCTTCTTTGAACAAGTTTGGGTACATTTTGGAATCCCACAAACCATTGTCTCAGATTGGGACAATCAATTTCTCAGCACATTCTGGTCGAGGCTTTGGTCACTGCTGGACACCAAGCTCACCAAATCCACGATCTTCCACCCCGAGACAGATGGCCAAACCGAGGTCGTAAATTGAATGATTGTGCATATCCTTCGCATGTATAATTCCAAGCACCCTCACACATGGGATGGGATCCTTCCCTATGTCCAACATAACTACAACCGAGCCTTGCATAACTCAACCGACCATAACCCCTTTCAGGTGGGGTTGGGAATCCAACCATTGGGTCCCATATATGTTGCACTTCCCCTTGTGGTCACCTCGACCGACTCATCTCCTACTCCAACTAAAGCTGACAAAGCCATCCGGTTCATTGAGCGGATCTAGCACATCCGCCAACAGGTTCAGGATATCCTACAGAAGTCCAATGACAAGTACAAGTAGCGCCATGATCAACATCGAGTGCCACATAAGTTTCAGGTGGGCGACAAAGTTTGGTTGCACTTGCAGAAAGAATGCCTTACAGGACCCCATCGGAAGCTTCACCCACTCCGTTATGGGCTGTACACCATCACCAAGGCCATGGGGGATAATGCTTTTGAGCTCAACATTCCTCCCTTCCTTGGCCTACACCCAGTGTTCAACGTGGATCTCCTTCGCCCATATTTCCCACCATTATTGAACACCTTAGAAGTAGCAGAACAATTGACACCAACAAAGCTCAACCCCGACTGCATACAACAGGCATCCAATGATCATATTGTGGACACAAAAATCAAGGGCACTCGACAGCAAAGGATCCAACTTTATCGAGTCGTCAAAGCAGGGCAGCTCCTGCACCAAGGCAAGTGGCTCACCCGAGGCCAAATTCAACAAAAATTTCCTCATCTGATGGGGGAACTCAACGCAATGGAGACCATTGCTTCCTAAGGAGAGAGGATTGATCCAGGTGGATATCGGTGGCCACCCACCTTTTCCAACTGGCTCAAAACAGTTTTCTGGCAATTTTGGTAATTTACTATTTTTAGCAGTTTTTCAGGTCCTGAAACTTTCAGAGCCGTTTTGAGGCCTTAAACGACGTTTTTTGGGAAAACGGGGAGCAACATGGAACTTCCTTAAATGTTGCCCCCAAAATGAATCTCCTCGACGATACCTTTCCAACAGGCTATCATTCGCCTAAAATGGAGATCGTATGCAAAAGTTACGACTTCGGGAAGTTGATGTACTAACTTACCCAAACGGGGCCCACATGACTTTTGGCGCTTCATCTCCTAGGGTTAGGTTTTTGGATGTCTAGAGTTTTTGACATTCCTGTTTATTGTAAAAAGGTCTTTAGAGCCTTATTGTAATCATCTTCTTGCGAATGAGCGCAGCCGTCACATCTCTTCTCAGAGATAAGCTGCCACCATTCCAACAAGCTTGTTTTCCGCTGCATTTTATAGTTTCAACTTATTTCCTTATTGAATAGAAAACCAGTTTTATTGTATCTCTGTTATTTTGTGTTAAGCACCTGTTAATAACCTGTAGTCATTTCATTCTGCTCATAAAATCCAGATCAAGATCATCACTTGGTGCTTCCTTATGGCAAGGTTTACTAGCGAGCAACGTTGTTTGGTGATGGGCACACTTTTGTTCATGATGTTTTTTTGGACTTCTACATTACTTAAGGATAACAATGCTATTTGTTTTGTGGATAATGAGATGTGAATTTGAAAATGAGATTAGCATTTTGTATGCTTTTAATTCGGTATGGAAGGATGAGGTTCAAATACCTTTCAACTTTTTTGTTTGTAAATATAACAAATTTTTTTTTTAATTTCTTTTTTTAAATAAAGGTAGATGGAACACTCATACACAAAACATGTTAATGTAAAAATTCAATTTTTTGTTGGTAAATATAACGATTTTTTTTTTTAATTTCTTTTTTTAAATAAAGGTAGATGAAACGCTCATACACAAAAACATGTTAATGTAAAATTTGAGAAAAAAGTTTTAAGCGTAAAACATTATTTTCAAAGCAAATAAATCTATATTATATAAATATCATCCTTTTTAAAAACATTTTCCTAATATTGAAGTAAATATAAAGTAAACTTGCAAGCCATATATATTTTGTCCACTAGACCTTGGCATGTTCTTAAACTTTGATAATTCTTACTACATTAAACTTGGTTGAGTAATCCAAATCTGGGTAGCCTCAATGATGACCTATTAGGGAGGAAGAAAGGATTCCAAGAGGGAGATTGTGCTAAAATTACCCTTTGACCTAAGTCTTTAAACGGTTTCTACTTCGCTTAAGTGCAATTGAGCTTGTTAGTGTTTTCATGATACACTAGCCATCTGGTAGCCTACCTAAGAGTGTCAACGACATTGAAACAATGACTAAGGTTCTTAGGAAAATTCCGACAACCTCTCAAGCTATTACTTTAAATCCACTAGTCGGTTTTTAGGAAAATTCGGATAACCTCTCTATCTATTACTTTAAATCCACTAGTCGCTACATGAGCTTTAGGATGCGATTGGTTTGCCCTACTTGAAAGTAAAACCAAAACCGTAACCTTTTGTCTAGCTTTTTCTCTATTCAGCGATCCAACCATTCGGTTCGGTAGAGGAGTGGAACTACCATGAATTCTGTAGAGCTCTCTTCCTCCCATGCCGCGGACCAAATTGGTATGCATGACTGTCTAATGCTGTTATTTTCCACAGTTCTAGTTTAGCAAATGCCGACCAGGATCGATATCATGTAGAATATGCAAGTTTTAATGACAATTTCTGTTGGTACAAAAGACAGGGTTATTCGAGAATCATTTATTATTCCACAGCAATAAAGAAAATCTTACAAGATGAATACCCATTTTGTTTGTGGTTGCCAAACTAGTTTTTTTTTTCTTCTTTCAACTTACAGTAAACTATTTGAAAAAAGACTCCCCCACTACCCTAATATAATGTCCATATACTTGCAAGTTTTTCTGGTGGTTTTACTTACTTTTGATCACTCTAAAGCTGGCGAATCAGGGATTGGCAGTTCTGTTAATAATGTGGGAAGTCAGATAACTTCAGTTACTTTGTTCTAGATGCAAGAGTCTATGATTTTAAGTCTATTAGTAAAATATGTGTCTCAGGAGCATATAGTTGCTAGGTTTTCCTGAATTTTATTATATGGATTATAGAGTTTATGTTGAAAATCTCGGCTCAGCTAATGATGCGGTGAGACCGTAGTGTAACAGTTCGACTTGGAATGGGCAAGAGTTCGACTTGAAGTGGGCAAAACTCAGCAGCAGAAAGCGTTTAAAACGAGGGGTTTTCTTTTCTTTTTTGGCATTTATATTTGATGCCGCTCATTTATTCATCCGCTAGGAAGTTGGGTTCTGCAATTAGTGAATAAACCGTGAGTTACTTGCCGGTCCGGGTCTTCCCTGTGAATACTTGCCGGTCTGACTTACTTCTGTCGGGTTTGACTGCTGGCAGATAGCTAGATTCTTGAGTGAGTTAACTTGGCTCGACAGCAGGGCCAAGTCGAGTTTGACCTGGGAATACTGGGAGGACTGGGCCTTTTTCATCTATGCATGGAAAAGAGAAATATTGTTTTTAAAATTGAAATAGATAATTCTATTTTCTATCACATCCCCTCTGTTTTTCTTCACACTGTAACTTTGAGTTTTAGTCAACTAGGAAAAAGTTGATAGTGTTTCAAGTATAAAGATATATTATTTTGACTATTTTCATGTGATGGGCCTAACATGAAGTTATTGCTCCACAGTTTCAGACGATGACGAAGTAGACTACTCTGTGAAACCAGAATTCTATGATCCAGAGATGGATGATAAGGATGAAACTTGGGTGCTATGCAAAAGACAAGGCAGAAAATCTGATGCATTGCTCAGCTGTCCAGTGTGTTTTACAACTCTTTGTATCGATTGCCAAAGGTTTGTGCCTTTAATATCTAAAAGATGTGTTATATCTATTACATCTTCTTTGCTTTCAAAGAGTTCTTATTTTATTAATGACAAATTACAATATGAAAAAGGACAGATTCAAAGCAGGTGCCATAGAAAGCGACATCAGTCTCAAGTTAGTGAGGGAGCACTTGCTAAAACATTATTGAGGTTTTACATACCTAGAAAAGGACTAACCAATTTCTAAAGACCCACAAAAATACAATTTTACTTACAAACTTTGGAAAATAAGCATTATACCAAAAAAACATACACCAATATCTATAGACCGGATAACAATCAATTCCATATTACACATCTACCACTGTCACCTAGGTAGATACTTCCCTCCTTTTAGTGAAGGAAAGAGATCCAACACAAGGGAGGCTTCCCTAGTGACCTCAAGGGATAAGATAGCAAGATTAGCCAAGCCTACAATCCCCTATCTTGGTCACTTAGAAGGTCAAGCTAGGTCTAGGAAATGTGAAGGGATAAATCGGTTTGAACGAGTTAATTGGGCAACTTGTACGAGACAATAAACTCTTCAATGCATAAAATCATCAATTACTAAGTTATATAGCATATCAATCACCTTTAGACACTAGATAACAAGTAAAACCTATTGCTGTTGTAAATTTGCAATAATAAACCAGTCTATATCAGCAATGAATAATTTATAATGGCAAAACAACCCAGAAAATTAGCAATTGACTCTTAAAATTTAGCTTACAACACGGGGAACAATATCCAATTGCCAAACCAATTTTCTGAGCAAGTTTTACCACAATATTAAGTAAGTATGCAGCAATAAATTGCATCCCTAATGGCTGTTAAATTTGGCAGCATCGACAGTCATTCTCCAATGAGAGGCCATATGGGCCACCCCGAGGCTAGCCAGGGAGATTTGGAGAATCAACCAGTGTTGTGAGGTATTGATAAAAGCTAGGGGGAACATACAACCTCTGTGAGTCAAACCAAAAGTCAGGATGAACGAGATGTTATGTAAGTCTAATGCAAAAGTTAGGGGGAACGTACAACCTCTGTGAGCATAGACAGTCTAGTGCAAAAGTCAGGGGGAACGTACAACCTCTATGAGCATAGACAGACTAGTGCAAAAGTCAGGGGGAACGTACAACCTCTGTGAGCATAGTTAGACTAGAGCAAAAGTCAGGGGAAATGTATAACCTCTGTGAGCCTAGTCAAGCCTTGTGAGCCATGAGCAAAAGTCAAGGCATCTAGCAAAATTTAGGTTGAATATAAAATTCATATGAGCTAGAAACAAACGATATTCCTAATATTGCAAATGATATAAATGTATTGATATAGTGCGTTGGCACGTGTAACATTATCCACCATGAAGAGAAATTCGAATTGCCTTGAAAAGAGTCGATTTGTAGAAGTCAAAGTTGCTTGTCTAAGTCAAAGTTGTCAAGTTGTCGCATGTTGCATGTTGCATATTGCATGCATGTCTAGTTGCATGTTGCATGCATGACGCATGACATAGACTGCATGCATGCATGACATGTGCATGCTAAGTTAGTATGCATACATGCCAAGTCAAGGGTGAGTTGTAACTGAAGTCTCAAGTCTAGTTCTATTTTTGAACTAAAGTGTGAAGCTGAGTTATGTCAAGCATGCCATCTTACCTCTAATTCGAGCTCTCTTCTCTTCTCCTATTCATTTCTTTATAAGCAGAGGTCGACCCCTCCCTTCTACACAATTGCTATGCAGGGTAAAGGTGAAGCTATAGAGACTGCTAATCAAAGGCGCATATCAGTCCTATAGAGGCAGTTGTACAAGTGCTAAACAAAGACGCATATCAGTCCTATAGAGGTAGTTGTACAGTCACTAAACGAGACAACATATTAGTCCTATACAGGACTGCATATCAGTCACTAAACATGACAACATATCAGTCCTATACACGACAACACATTAGTCAATAACAAGACAACTTATCAGTGAAGAACAAAGCAACTTATCAGTCAAGAATAGTAAAGAATATCAATCAAGAAAATGCAACGTATATCCCTGGTAAGAAAGGCTGCATATCAGTCATAAAAGGGCATCAAAGTAGCACCCAGGCATCGCTTAGTCTTTTCTACAGTGCTGGTCAATAACCAAAAATTATATCAGCAAAGCCTCTCATCTTCTACAAGGTCTTTTCAGTCCAGTCTAAGTCGTCTTGGCAAACTCTTTAAGAGCTGAGTATTCATGGTGGATATCTGTAAGTGATCTTACATTATTAATGCAATAAAGGAATATTGTTTACTGGGGTTTTTCTCCCTGTACAGGGTTTTCCCCAGGTTATATGTGTTGTTGACGTGCATGCTTACGTATCTACATGATTATTGCTATTCAATTATGATTCTATATTGTTGAAATGTATTAATTTAGAATCAAAGTGTTGAAGAATTTAAAAAAATAATCCGCATAAGAAATCAAGCTCAAAATTTAACATGGTATTAGAGCTTAGGGTGTGTTAAGCTTGTTGAAGTGCAGCAACAGGTACACATAGATCCAAGCAAGCTTGATTAAGTTTCTAGTGTGAGGTCCATGGCATCTTCTATTTCAGTCAGGGCTAAGGATAGGCTCGAAGGAGCTGCCAACTTCAATGTGTGGAAGCTTCAGATAACAAATATCTTGCAGGAGCATAATCTTGAGCAGTATGTGACCACAGTGGTGGAGGAACCCACCACTGATACAGGAAGAGTGACTTTCAGGAAGAGTCAAGCAAAGGCTAAGCGAATCATCTTTGACTCAGTCAAAGGCAGTATAATGCCAACGATGACTTCGTTAATGACTGCCAAGGACTGTATGGATACCTTGGTGAATCTGTATTGGAAACAGTCTCCAAGTCAGAAAATGACACTTAAGCACAAGCTTAAGTATTTGAAGATGGAGAAAGGTGAATCAGTAGCATCTTTCTGTTCTAGGATAGCCCAGATCAGAGATCAGCTTTTGGTCATAGGGGTCACAGTGGACGATGATGATTTAGTGCAGGCCATATTTGATGGTCTTCCTTCTTCATGGGAGACCTTCTTATCCAGTGTAAGTGGGAGAGAGATTCAACCCACGTTTGAGAGGTGGTTATCGATTGATTGCCTCCAGGAGGAGAGTCGCACTGCTACCAGGAGCGAGCCAACCAAATAAGAGCATTCAACATTAGCACCAAGATTCAAGGGAAAGAAGAAAGTCACTTTCTAGAAAGGTTCTCAGAGGAAGTCAAACACCAAAGGTATGTTCAAAGGCAAGAGTATTGATACATCTAAGATTAAATGCTTTCGTTGTAATAAGTTGGGTTATTTTGCTAAAGATTGTTGGTTTAGAAAGAAATATCCAAGGAAAGGGAAACATCATGCCTCAACTGCTGAGGATGATGAATTCAAAAGAAAATAGAAAAGTCCTCCTAATGAGAGAGAAAATAGAAAAGAATATTACTTGGTTTCTGCCTTATCTAGTTTAGTTTTCATGGGGCCAAAAACTTGGTTAGTAGACAGTAGTGCATCAAAGTACATGACAGGGTACAAGGAGATCCTCTCAGATCTCAAGACAAAATCTTTTGCAGAGTAGGTTGAGCTTGGGGATAACAAATTTTACAAGATTGAGGAAAGTTTCTGTGGTGTTTTCTGGGTGGTTTTGGCACGTTTCCCAAAGTGACCGTACAACATTTAATGCTCTGTTTTGAGCTGTGACTGTTGGCACGAATTTCAAGGTAGTCGTACAGCAAGGAGGAGGCACAGAAAACGAGGAGCAGACTTGTACTTTGTTGTAGAAAATTCTGGAAGGAATTTTGAGGAGTTTTGCTCATTTCCCGTGTGAAGACTTGGCATGGTTTTCGAGATAAGTTTGTCATTAAATTTTTGAAGATGAATATGCTGTAACAGAATTTCTTTGAAGCTCACAAATAATAAAAAGTCCTCTCTCACTGGTTTTCCCCTTGTGGGTTTTTCTAGAGTCGCTCTTACACCAAAAATCACTGTGTTATTTTTTTGAGTTTATGTGCTGCTGATATATTTTATTTCTGTGTTAAAACGTGTTCAAAATCCTCATGTTTCAGTTCTGAAATTTATTTTTATGCTGAGTTTAATTGGCTGTCATAAATCTGGGTTTGGGCATTAAGCATTGGCTGAAAAATCAGTGAGACTGAAACTTGGTTGGGGTCTGAAATTTTACACATTGTGCCGAGGCCAAAGGACAAATCAATGGTCTCTTCCAAATGGATCTATAAGATCAAACATGCAGCTGATGGAAGTGTGGAAAAGTTCAAAGCAAGATTTGTAGCTAGAGGCTTCACTAAGAAAGAAGGAATCGACTATGAAGAGACTTTTGCCCCTGTAGCCAGGTATACCTCCATTCGAACTATTATTGCATTAGCTTCAGTTCTTGGTTGGAAGCTACATCAGATGAATGTAAAAACAACATTCTTGAATGGAAAGATTGAACATGAGGTATTTGTGGAACAACTAGATGGTTTTGTACTGCATAACAAAGGCACTCATGTATGCAAGCTAAGGAAGGCCTTATATGGTCTTAAGCAGGCTCCCAGAGTTTGGTATGACAGGATTGATGGCTTTCTTAAAAGCCCAGGCTTTCAGAAAAGTGATGTTGATGCAAATCTGTACTTCAAGGTAAGAGGGAACCAACCTGTTATACTAATCCTATATGTTGATGATCTCTTTCTAACAGGAGATGAAGGGCTAATATCCTGGTGTAAGAGGGAGCTAATCTCATAATTCGAGATGAAAGACTTAGGCTTGATGCATTACTTCCTAGGATTGGAAGTGTGGCAAAGACAGGGCGAGATATTTCTGGTGCAAGGAAAATATACAGTGAATGTACTAAAGAGGTTTGGTATGATGGATTGCAAATCCATGTCTACTCCGATGGTTACCAACCTAAGGAAGCTGCATGATTCTGATTCATGTTCAGATTTGGTGGATCCCACCATGTATAGGCAGCTGATTGGATCATTGATGTACATGATCCACACAAGGTCAGATATATGCTATGCAGTGATTGCAATGAGTTAGTTCATGACTTGACCGAGACAGAGACACTGGGTGGCAGCAAAACACATCTTGAGATATCTCAGAGGGACCATTACTTATGGTATGAAATATACATCCAATGGTGGTCTATTTCTGCATGGGTATGCAGATGCTGATTGGGCAGGAAGCCCAGTGGATAGGAAGAGTACTTCCGGATACTGCTTCAGTTTAGGATCTGCTATGATCTCTTGGTCAAGCCGAAAACATGGATCCATTACATAGAGTACAGCAAAGGCTGAGTACATTGCAGCAAGTGATGCTAGCAAGGAAGCGGTATGGCTCAGAAAATTGGTTTCTGGGTTGTTTGGTGACAAGCTTGAGACGACGGTGGTTCAGTGTGACAATCAAAGTTGCATAAAACTGACAGAGAACCCGGTATTTCACGATAAGTCAAAACATATTGACATGAAGTACCACTACATTCGAGACTTGGTCCAGAGAAAAACTGTAAAGTTACAGTACATAGCCACGAGCGAGCAAGTAGCTGATATCCTGACCAAGCCTCTGACCTCGCAATAGTTTGTGCATCTGAGAGGCAAGCTTGGTGTGGCTGAGAATGATTACCTCGCTGAGAGGGAGTGTTAAAATTGGCAGCATCGATAATCATTCTCCAATGGAGACTAAATCAATATTGTGAGGTATTGACAAAAGCTAGGGGGAACGTACAACCTCTGTGAGCATAGACAATCTAGTGCAAAAGTCTGGGGGAATGTACAACCTCTGTGAGCATAGATAGATCAGTGCAAAAGTCAGGGGGAACGTACAACCTCTGTGATCAAGTTAGACTAGAGCAAAAGTCAGGGGAAACGTACAACCTCTGTGAGCCTAGTCAAGCCTTGTGAGCCATGAGCAAAAGTCAAGGCATCTAGCAAAAGTTAGGTTGAATATAAAATTCCTATGAGCTAGAAACAAATGATATTCCTAATATTGCAAATGATATAAATGTATTGATCTAGTGTGTTGGCACGTGTAACATTATCCACCATGAAGAGAAATTCGAATTTCCTTGTAAAGAGTCGAGTTGTAGAAGTCAAAGTTGCTTGTTTAGGTTAAAGTCAAAGTTGTCAAGTTGTCGCATGTTGCATATTGCATGCATGTCTAGTTGCATGTTGCATGCATGACGCATGACATGGACTGCATGCATGCATGACATGTGCATGCTAAGTTAGTACGCATGCATGCCAAGTCAAGGGTGAGTTGTAACTGAAGTCTCAAGTCTAGTTCTATTTTTGAACTAAAGTGTGAAGCTGAGTTATGTAAAGCATACCATCTTACCTCTAATTCGAGCCCTCTCCTCTTCTCCTATTCATTCCTTTATAAGCAGAGGTCGACCCCTCTCTTCTACACAATTGCTATGCAGGGTAAAGGTGAAGCTATAAAGGTTGCTAATCAAAGTCTGCTAATCAGAGCCACATATCAGTCCTATAGAGGCAGTTGTACAAGTGCTAAACAGAGGCGCATGTCAGTCCTATAGAGGCAGTTGTACAATCACTAAACAGGACAACATATCAGTCACTAAACATGACAACATATCTATCCTATACAGGACAACATATCAGTCCTATACAAGACAACATATCAATCAATAACAGGACAACTTATCAGTTAAGAATAGAGCAACTTATCAGTCAAGAACATGAAAGAATATTAGTCAAGAAAAGGCAGCGTATATCCCTGGTAAGAAACGCTGCATATCAGTCCAGAAAAGGGCATCAAAGTAGCACCCAGACAACGCTTAGTCTTTTCTACATTGCTGGTCAATAACCATAAATTATATCAGCAAAGCCTCTCATCTTCTACAAGGTCTTTTCAGTCCAGTCTAAGTCGTCTTGGCAAGCTCTTTAAGAGCAGTGTATTCATGGTGGATATTTGTAAGTGATCTTACATTATTAATGCAATAAAGGAATATCGTTTGCTGGGGTTTTTCTCCCTGTACAGGGTTTCCCCAGGGTATATGTGTTGTTGATGTGCATGCTTACGTATCTACATGATTATTGCTATTCAGTTATGATTCTATATTGTTGAAATGTATTAAGCTGGAATCAAAGTGTTGAAGAATTTAAAGAAATAATCCGCATAAGAAATCAAGCTCAAAATTTAACAATGGCTGTAACATTCAATTTATGACAACGACAAGAAAATCAATGTTCATTCATAGCATTAGAGTACAATTAGCTTGCTAATGATGTCATAAATCCAGATTAAGAGAGAGTTTTGAGAGAGAGTGTATTTAATTTAAACTAGGGTTTCAACCATCACTGGTAATCGACAAGACTAGCGTCGTTTCTCTTTCTTAGGCAATGGAGTCAATGAAGACACCATGAAAATTGCTAGGTGCAAGAGAGATGAAGATGAGGCTAGGGCATATAACCTCATAAACCATAACCCCAACTTCTTAAAAACAAATCCTAGGGCATATAGCCTCATAAACCCTTTTGTTGATTGCAACTTCATGAGACATTCTCCATATCGTTCTCCTTTGGATTGAGTTGAGACATCTGAGAGAGAGCCCATGTGATGGGTGTGTCATACTCCTCTGGACTGAGTTGAGATGATGTGTGGTCTTTTGTTGTGCTCCTCTGGACTGAGTTGAGATGATGTGTGGTCTTTTGTTGTACTCCTCTGGACTGAGTTGAGACGACTTGAGATGGTCTCCTATCAGACTTCTATGGACTTAGTTGAATTGACTTGAGATGGTTCTCCAGATGGTACTCCTATGGACTTAGTTGAGTTAATCTGTTGAGAGTGACGTCCCTGTGGGTGAGCACAGGTGGACGTGTCCCTAGTGGCTGAGCACTAGAGGATGTGAGAGATCCTTGCTATATTGTCTAAAGAGTAAGATTTGTTGTAACCCTAATTTGTATTGTGAAAGGGTACAAGTCGGCCCCACCATAAAAATATAATTAATATTGAGTAAAGATTAATTATATTGTTTAGTAGTATAGGTCGACCCTTTTGTGCCAATAGACACACCTATTGATGTGTTAGGTTTTGTATAAATAAGAGATAGATCCCCATTGTGGATCATATCTCTCTCACACTAAACGCATGGTCTGAAATTGTGAGCTACGATTTAGGGCGCACTTTTCTAGGTGTCATCTTTCTCAGTCATAGAAGCACCCTCTTGTGTGCTCTAGGGTTTCTGGTGTGGAGGATCTTCTCTTGGCATATATAGCAAAGGATTGCTGGGTTTTTCCCTTGGTTGAGAAGGGTTTTCCCAGGATAATTTCTGGTGTCTTTTGTGCATAGTTATTCTTCTTGCGATCTTGGTTCACTGCAGCTAGTGTATTGTTGCTGCATTGTTATGGCTGTAGCGTATGCTAAAATTTAAATAAACTACATGCTTGAGCTAAAATCAACATGGTGTCAGAGCAGTTCCTAAAGATGATCATGTGCACAGTAAATGAAGGCAGGCCGTGGACATTTTAAAGGCTGCTAGAATCCTTGCTGTTGGTGTAAAGGAGAGGGCCGAACCTTCCCTTAAATTTCTGTGGTGAAGTTCAAGGCTGTTCACAGGCCCATTAGACCTGGCCGAGCCTTGTTTAAGGTGGTCACCAGCATGGAGAGGCCCCTATAGGGCTGCCACAGAAGAGTCCTAACAACATAACTATTACGGACTTAACCTTAGACCTTAATCGTAGACTTAAAACAATTACATACCGGTTTCTTAAGGGAGATTGAGGTCGGCTATGAGGCTGAATGTGTGACAAAATTTTATGGCAGCACTGAGTGGATTTAAGTGACTTATGAGGCAACGAATTAAAGTGATCTGAGGCTATAAGGGTGAGTTACCTGAGGTAGCAAGGTCGAATTTCTGAAGCTGATCTAAGACCTATTCTGTGGTAGAATTAAGGCCATCTTTTAAAGAAGATTTTAGAAGTCAAGGACTTCTCTTCTTGGCACAAAATTCTAGGATTTAAGGGTTGTCTTTAGGAGTAACCCTGGCGAATCTCAGACCTATTGGGTACAGTTCCAGACCAAATTTTATATGAGTTCTGTGTGCAAATTTGAAGAGTAGAAGGCTGAGTTTTAGGCCTGTGTTGAGTACTAATTGATGATTAGTTTTGAAGTAAGTTTACAGCTTGCTGTGAGGCAAGCTTGAGGCGAATTTTGAGGTCAGTTATTCAGCAGTGTTCCAGAATTGTATAGTGCATATTTCAGGCTTGTTATGGTACAAATTTTTGATCTATCTTGGGCACAAGTTTCAGATCTTGCTACAGGAAGTAGTTCTAAATCTAAGTTTGAAGACATTCTCGTTTTGAGGTAAATCATTGAAAACTTGTTTCAAGAGTGATCCTTGGCGACTTTTTGAGTGTGTTCTATAAGTGCACCTTATTCAAGGAGAGTAGACTTGCAGCTAGTGATGTGCAAGGTTTCAAGCCCTTTTCACTATGAGACTAGACTTGCAGCTAGTAATGTGCAAGGTTTCAAGCCCTTGTCACTATGAGACTAGACTTGCAGCTAGTGATGTGCAAGGAAAGCAACATTAGCTACCTCAAAAGAAGTCAAGGAATGCAAGAAAGAACGACGAAGAGTTATTCTCTATCTCAGTTTTCTTAGGAGGACCTAAAGCAAGATTGAGCATGATTGTAGACTAAGGTAAGTTGGTGCTACTTTCCTTATTTGATCATTACTCTGTAGTAGCTTGCATTTTATAATGAAGGGTGTTATCTCTGGTGTGGGAGCCCTCATGACTTTGATCATTACTTTGTAGTAGCTTGCATTTTATAATGAAGGGTGTTATCTCTGGTGTGGGAGCCCTCATGACTTGGACCATTATCCCTGGTACGGGAGTCCAATTTTTTCTTGGTTGGTTGTTATCCTAGTACAGGAGGCCATTTTGGTTGTTATCTCTACGGGAGGCCATCTTGGTTGTTATCCTAGTACATGAGGCCATATTTCTTATTTCATTATTGAAGGGCCATGATTCTTGGTATGGGAGTCCAATTTTCGGGTTGGTTATTATCCTAATACAGGAGGCCATTTTGATTGTTATCCCTACGGGAGGTCATCTTGGTTATTATCCTAGTACGAGAGGCCAACAAAGTATTGTAAAGGCAGTAGACGACCTAAGAAGACATGGGATGTTAGCAACACAGGAAAAGGAAGATATTTATCCTTCTGACTTCAGAGGGAGTCACTTGACTCAGAGGGAGTCAAACTATTTGAGAAGAAGGAAGAGACAATACCTTCTCCCCTTCAACAGTTCAGAGGGAGACATTTACTGATCCGGTTGATCCAGTTGATCCTGTAGCTCTAGTTGATGTTCCCAGAGACATTACAGTAGGCTGAAAGAGGCCTACATGGGCTCGACAGATTCTGCAGGAGGCAGAGGGACATGCAACTCCTTGTGATACGTTCCGAGAGAGCAAGAGACAACATAGATTTTTGAGCTATATTTAAGCTATGAGCCACATCATTGATACTGAACCTTCTTGTCATGGAGAAGATGCCATGACCGACGAGTATCAGTCCATCATGAAGAATGATGTGTGGGATATTGTTTCGAGACCGAAAGGGAAGTTTGTATTGACTTCCAAGTGGATTTATAATATCAAACATGCAACTGATGGAAGTGTCGAGAAGTACAAAGCGAGATTTGTGGCTAGAGGATTCTCTCAGGTGGAGGGAATAAACTATGAGGAGACATTTGCTCTTGTTGCTCGATACACTTCCACCTGTATGATTATTGCCCTAGCTGCATCCATGAGTTGGAGACTACATCAAGTGGATGTAAAGACAACTTGTCTCAATGGTGAGATTGAGGAAGAAGTTTACATGAAGTAGCCAGATGGATTCGTGAGACATGAGAAGGAGTCTCATGTATGTAGGTTGAAGAAAGCCCTGTATGGACTAAAGCAGGCACCTCGTGCTTGGTATGAGAAGATTGTTGGATACTTGATGAGTTTGGGCTTCAACAAGAGTGTTGCTGGTCCCAACCTATACTACAACACTGTTGGTGATGAGTGCCTGATTTTGGTCCTATATGTTGATGACTTATTCCTCACCGATTCAGAAAGCATTATTGTTGAATGTAAGCGTGCATTAGCTTCTGAATTTGAGATGAAAGACCTTGGTGTGATGCACTACTTGGACTAGAAGTGTGGCAGAGCACTGATGAGATTCTCGCGAGTCAAGGAAAATATATATTGAAGAAATTCGGGATGGACTGCAAATCCATGCCTACACCGATGGTGATGAATTTGAAGAAAATGAACGAGGCTTCCACTGATTCAGGCGAGATTGATCCACATCTTTATAGACAACTGATTGGATCATTGATGTATCTGGTTAACACCAGACCTGATATATGCTATGCAGTGAGTGTACTTAGCCAGTTTATGAGTCAGCCGAGACAGACACACTGGATAGCAGCGAAGCATGTGTTAAGATATCTATGAGGCACAATTGGTTATGGCCTGAGATATGCCTCCAGTGTAGACATGAGATTGCAAGGATATGCTGATGCAGATTGGGCAGGGAGCACAGTGGACCAGAAGAGCACCTTCGGTTGTTGTTTTACTTTGGGATCTGCCATGGTTTCCTGGTGCAGAAGGAAACAAACTTCTGTGGCTTTGAGTACAACAGAAGCAGAGTATATTGTATTGTGTGAGGCAGTCCGCGAAGAAGTGTGGCTTCGCGAGCTCCTTGCAGACTTATTTGGACATGAGATGGATTCCACAGTTATCCATTGCGATAACTAGAGTTGTGTGACGCTCTCAGAGAATCCTGTGTTTCGCGATAAATCGAAACACATTGAGATCAAATACCATTATATCAGAGATATGGTGCAGAGGAAAGCAGTACATGTGCAGTACCTTTTTACACACGAGCAAGTTGCAAATGTCTTCACCAAACCGCTTGCCAAGACGAAGTTAGAGTACTTCCGTGAGAGACTTGGCGTGGTGGAGAATGCCTCCCTAGCTGAGAGGGAGTGTTGTTGATTGCAGCTTCATGAGACATTCTCCAGATCGTTCTCCTCTGGACTGAGTTGAGACATCTATGAGAGAGCCCATGTGATGGGTGTGTCATACTCCTCTGGACTGAGTTGAGATGATGTGTGGTCTCTTGTCGTGCTCCTTTAGACTGAGTTGAGACGACTTGAGATGGTCTCCTGTCAGACTCCTATGGACTTAGTTGAGTCAACTTAAGATGGTTCTCCAGATGGTAGTCCTATGGACTTAGTTGAGTTAATCTGTTGAGAGTGACGTCCCTGTGGGTGAGCACAGGTGGACGTGTCCCTAGTGGCTGAGCACTAGAGGATGTGAGAGATCCTTACTATATTGTCTAAAGAGTAAGATTTGTTGTAACCCTAATTTGTATTGTGAAAGGGTACAAGTCGGCCCCACCATGAAAAGATAATTAATATCGAGTAAAGATTAATTATATTGTTTAGTAGTACAGGTCGACCCTATTGTGCCAATAGACACACCTATTGATGTGTTAGGTTTTGTATAAATAAGAGATAGATCCCTATTTTGGATCATATCTCGCTCACACTAAACGCATGGTCTAAAATTGTGAGCTGCGATTTAGGGCGCACTTTTCTAGGTGCCATCTTTCTCAGTCATAAAAGCACCCTCTTGTGTGCTCTAGGGTTTCTGGTGTGGAGGATCTTCTCTTGGTATATATAACAAAGGATTGGTGAGTTTTTCCCTTGGTTGAGAAGTGTTTTCCCAGGATAATTTTTGGTGTCTTTTGTGCATGGTTATTCTTCTTGTGATCTTGGTTTACTGCAGCTAGTGTATTGTTACTGCATTGTTATGGCTGTAGCTTATGCTAAAATTCAAACAAACTACATGCTTGAGCTAAAATCAACAAACCCTAGGTGCCATTTTTTCTCTAACCTCTAGCAACAATATTTTAGTTGAACTAGGTCAAGTCCTAGGGGGATAAAGTCTCTTAATCCCTAGGACTTAAACTAGCCAAGACAAGAACCCTAAGGTATAAAGGCTCTTAAGCCCTAGAATAGTCTTAATGCTTCAACAATTAATGATAATTGAAAGTAGGGAGGGGGATAAAGCCTCTTAATTCCTCCTAGGGTTTCAAGCATACAAGGTAACGTGCAACAATTAAGCCTCTAAAAGAGAATTTACCAAAATACACCACACACAAGCAATAAACTTGAACAAAGATCACTTACTAGGTCAAGCACATGCATGTAGAAATCCTAATTCACCATCCAATCATCAACAAGAAACAAGCATCCAATAAAATCTTCCTTCAAGTGGTGCACACAAGTACTCCTAGTGAAAAAGAGAAGAGAAGAGACAAGTATAGGTGTATCTCACAAGTGTGAGTGATGATAAAATGTTTTGAGTGCTTCCTCTATTTATATGAGGTAACCAAGCACTATTTGTCCACATAATTTAGTAAAACATCAATAATCCATGCTCGAACTGGGGTTGACCCCTCAAAATAACCTCTACAATGATAAATCATGCGAATAATGCATCATAAGGTCACACATGTGGTGATGTCAAGCCTCCTAAGGGTGAAGGAGGGCCTCCAAAGGTCACGTGTCATCGTCGAAGGTGCAAGCAAGGTGGAAGAATGCCATGTCACATCAAATCATCATGTGGTGTCCATGTGGCAAGCAAACCCCATCATCTCCATCAAAACCTAGTATGATGTCATCATAAAAAAGGCCTAGTGTCCAAGGTGGAGAGGGGTGTATTGTAT
>ML872429.1:6707-19576 GCA_009831015.1 Picea engelmannii
CAAATAAGTGGTAATGAGCCAATATTAGGGCTTAACATTGATCTTGGTGATGATTATGAGTTTTTGTGTTATACTTGGTTGATGCACATCTTTGAGAGTTGTCTTGGTGATTGATGTTGGTGAGTAGATCTAATTTGGTTGATAAAATTGACGAGATAGGTTGTTTGGGCAAGTTGTTGTGATAGGTTATTTGTACAGGTTTGGTGCATGGTTGATGCACTTGTTCATGGTACAGGTTAAGGTACAGGTTGGTACATGGTTTATGCACTTGTTTATGGTACAGGTTGATTAAAGGTTGGTTGGTGCAGGTTGGTGCATGGTTGATGCACTTGTTTATGGTACAGGTTGATAATAGGTTGAGGTACATGTTGATGCTTGGTTGATGCATGGTTCAGGTTATTGGTACAGGTTGATTGGTATAGGTTTACAATAGTATATCTCACAGTGATAGTGTGACAATGGTTCCATCATTCTACTTATACGTTAGGGTGGCTATATGGGGCAAGGACAGGTGGTTGTATCCACCTTCCGATTGAAGCTGGAGAACATAGGGGGTTGTATCCTCCTTTTGGTTGTAGCTAGATAATTGGGGAGTTGGAGCTTCCCTCAGGTTGTAGCCTGAGAAACTAGGGGCTTGGAGCCTCCTTCTAGTTGCAGATGGAAAAAAAAGGAAGTTGGTGCTTCCGATCAATGTAATTCTTCAAGACATATAAGAAAAATCATTTCGTGGTTTTCTCCCGCTTTGGGTTTCCACAAAAACATGGGTGTACTGTGTATGTGTATGATTGTTCATTTGTTCATTTCTTATTTACTTTGTAGTTATTGGTTGATAATGCTAAATTGATACAACACTTGGACTATATGGTTAAAAAGGATTAAATTTCTCTATTAATGATTCACCCCCCCTCTCAGTAATCCAACAAAACTTACATCAAATAGATGTCTTTTCAAAGACATTTAACGAGTGTGAAAGAGACAAGTTCACTCAATAGTATTTTGATTTTTGAGAGAGTCGAAAAAGAGCTTAAACAAGACCTAGTGGGAGTCCCATAGGTGAAGGTATTAATTCTTATGAGTAAGAATATGAGGTTAGAATGCAAAGTAATATAAGAACTATAAAGGACTCTCGGTCGTATGGAATAATCTCTACATGGGCACCATATGGCACATATGTTCTAACTAGGGCACCCATGTTTGGTAAGCCTCTACCATTCAATAAAGACACTTCTAGTAGTAGTACGATGGTTTCATGTCACTAATAAATGGGTTTGTACCTAAGGCATACAGATCCCAGTCATATGATAATGCAAAAATTCAAGATGGAGTGACGAACCATCTTATATGTTGGTCAAAGAAAATACTTGCCGAAGTCATGAACAAGCGGAATGACACTAGAAACCGGAAAAATCCTTGGACAAATCCACAAAAACTAACTCCTTTCATTGCACTATGAGTTCACTAGGTCAAAAAAGTAGCGCAAATTATGTAAAGTGGGTAAAATGTTTCTACTAATAGTAAAAATAACCAATTTTACCATACCATTTGAGTTTTTTACCCACATAGTGCATTTTCGACCAATTTGCCCATGATATTCAAGTGCCGATTGCAGGAGCTATGAGCAATGGAATTGACAACCGTCTAGACCAAGTAAGTGCTCTTGCCATCCTCTTCATTTCTGGTGGTTTACAATTTCAAATTAGTCCTCCTTTTTTTATTTTTAAAGGGCGCAATTTATGAATTAGAGTGTACGTGGGATGTAGTTCATTGGGTCACATATATGTAGATATGTACCTAGGAAAGGCAAATCCTACCCGTGTATATATGGCCCTACACATGAATGTTAACATTACAGCCCACGTACAAGTCTGCAAACTAGTTTTTAAAATAGTTTGACTCAAAAAATGGTTTTCCTTTTGTAGCATGGTACTTCGATGGAGAGAGAGAGAGAGCATGAGGAAGTAGATGCAACAGTGGAAAGACACGCGGGGGGCCAATAGGATCTAAAAATATGTTGCTTATACAAATTTTGGGCTCTTAAAGGAATGGGGGCACAAGTGAGATTACTTAAAATGCTGGTAAACGTATGGGATACATATATAGAGGCATTCAATCTCGATGGGAAACCATTAAGAATTGAAGTAGATGACATTTTCTTTCTCGCAGGATTGTCTTGCCGTTGAGAGGTGGTGAATTTCAAATCCCAGGGAGCTGGGGGTGGTATGAACATAGAGGACTACATTGCCACCCATTGTGTTGCAGGTACAGAAAAAGTAGGGAGCCAACTCCCCATCAGGGTGATCGAGAACCTAAGTTTAAAGATCGTCATTCTTATACTTACACGGATCATGGGGTTGGCCTCGTTGCACCAAGAATCAATGCCACTCATTTTTTACACAGTGGAGTGTTTACGACCCATGATTTATGATTGATGCACCTCACTACTGGCTAACATGAAGATCCAACTGATAGATTGCAAACAGGGGAGGAAAATAAAATTTAGGTTCACATCTATCTTGTGTGGTTTTTTATTTGAGCAGGTTCTAGGTTTGAGCCCCAGAGTGGAGACCATTCCACATAGACCACGTGATCTAGCCTTGTCACGGTGGACCGATACGATGACGCGGTTATGAGGTGGTAGGGTACCAACCCCCTAAAATGATGATTTCTTCTTCTGGTGGCGTCAACAGGTGATAGCCATAGACGAATACCCTTAATATGGGATCGACTACATAGGAGATCTAGATATGCATTTTCCACCAGGATCCGCCTACGGTGATATAGGTATGATTTTTTTTGTATATTTCATTTTTTGTGTGTTTTTCAAGAAGAATAAAAAATGAAAATATTTTGTATAACATCAAGTATTAACAATGGATTTGTCATGCAGATGTGGGTCCATGACGACCAGATGGATTCCCACGACATCGGTGGAGGAACCGGGGAGATGAGCATGTGGGAGGAGATTTAGGGAGAGTGATTCAAAATGTTCCAGGGAACATGTCTTGATTGACGCACAAGATTCCTATGGTTCAGGTGGATGAGCTATTAGAGGCTATGCAATGATAGGTGGTGGGTGTGCCCCATGCGTGGGTGCGAATCTTTCGGCGTCTCACAAACGTCCTAGTGTTCTATCATGATACACATTTGGTGCCATAGGTGTAGATATCATGGTCATTATATCTACGGGCCATGTATGTATTTTGAGGGTGTGAGCCCCATTTTGTACTATGACACAATAATTTTGGAGAGATGAAATATAAAAAATATTGGTCCTCGGATTTACTTATATATGTTACAATGTGTACATTTATTACTATGTTTTCTGTACTTTAGTTATGTGACAAATGCCAATCTAAAGCATAATTAGCATATGCATTGGATACATAATTAGAACTTCTAGTTATGTAATTATAAGTCATAAAATCAATGTATCGTTCCAAAATTCGTACCCATAGGAATCGTCGGAGTAGAGTAGGGTTTCACACACGGTAACTTCCATTTAACTGACATACTACTAACTGGGCTTCCAGGAGAACCTCTAAAGACTGAACACCATGTGAAAGGGAATCTCAAAAAATCTCTATAACAACGTTATACTCAGCCATATTATTCATTGATGGCTCTAGACAAACGCCACCTGAAGACACCAGTTGGCCCTCGGGTGAGTAAATGACCCAAGTGGCAGAAGCCAAGTTCCATGTATGATGACTGACACTGTCTATGAATCCTAAGTAAACTGAAGACTCTGCTGACATCTTCCAACCAAGGGAAAACTCGATAAGCAAGCGGATGAAACAAAGGAAAAGATATATATACACTAAGATACACTAGTATAGAAAGAGTCACACCCAAGCTTTGGGGCTCAAGCATAATATATTTTCAAGTAGATCCAATTTTTGGGCTCAGCCAACATATTCCCTTCATAATCTTCCAATTTGTAGGCTCCTTTTTCTAAAACATGTCACACGATATAAGGACTATGCCACATGGGGTTGAACTTGCCTACCCCCAATGGTTCTTTGGATTGGTCATAAAAGAGGACCAAGTCAACCTCAACGTAATGTCGATGACAAACAGACCTATCATACTGAACCTTAACACATTGTTTATTTTCTTCGATCACCGTAGAGGCATCTCGATGCTTCTCATGTAGGCACTCTAGATGTACGAGGCGTTCTTCGATATCAAAAGTGTTAGGTAGGAGCTTAACGACCAGTCCAAGGGAAGGGATTTTGCATTCAATAAGAAAGATTGACTCCACATTGTGTACTAACTGAAAAGGAGAAAAACCATTGGAAGTCTTAACCGAGGTTCGGTATGACCAAAGTGCAGGGTAAAGAATTAGATTCTAGTCATATTTTCTTTGGCTGACATTTTTTTGCAATATGGTCTTGAGAGATTTGTTCACATCCTCTACTTGTCCATTTTCTTGGGTATAATAAGGGGAAGAATGACCATTCTTAAACCTCAGTTTTGATGCTAACTCTTTCATCATTTCATTATGAAAGTGACTGCCATGATTAGTGACAATCTCTCTTGGGATTCTGAAATGGGCTATAATTTGTTTGGGCATGAAAAATGTTGCAGTCTTATCATTAGATTTAATGGTAGGCATGGCCTCTACCCATTTAGTGAATTAGTTTATGGCCATGATAATATGTTGATTCCCCCTAGCCAAAGTTGGGTTACAATCCATAAAATCCACCTCCCACTTGGTGAAGGGACTGATGGTGATGACTAGGTGAAGAGGGGATGGATGTGAGTGCATTTTCCAAGTGAACATCTAGCAAGGGTGGCACTTCTTGACTGCTTCAATGCAATCTTTAAAAATTGACGGCAAAAAATAAACAAATCGCAATATTTTTTGGGTTGTCGCAAGCCTAGATAGATGACCACCACTAGCCCCACTGTGACAATCATTAAGAATGGAATCAATTTCTTCATGATTCAATCAATGACGTAAGATATTATCCACTCCTTGACGATAAGGTAGTTTTTAGCTTGATGTTATTTGTGTCATTGCTCGCCTCTCGACATATGCTGAGAGAACTTCAAGGTTTGAGGATAAATAAAAATGTCTCCATACCATGGGTCCGAATACAAGATAAGGAAAATATTTTCATCCACGAATGAATCTTCATGAATGAATTCCTCATCCAGTCGAGATAAGTATGATATCAAATCGTAAAAAACTAGTGATTTCTTAGATTTCGTTGAAGCAAAATCGAGGTCAAATTCTTGTAGAATAAAAATCCACTTATTGTATTTTCCCCCTATGATACGCCTATTAAGGACGTATTGAAATGGATTGAAAACAAAAACTATGGTAGTTTTTCAAAGAAATATATAATTTCATAATCTTTGAACCGCGTGTACGACAACCAAGCCTAGCTTCTCAATGTGAGAGTACTTAATTTCAGTGCCAACTAAGTTTCAACTAAGATAGTAGACAACGTTCTCATGGATATCATCATCTTCCTAAACCAGAACCATACCAACCATCCCTTTGGACATGGGGATATAAAGAAAAGAATCTCTACTATAGTCCGGAGGCTTCAACAGAGGCATCGATACCAAGGATTTCTTAAGAGCATCGAAGGATTCCTGGGCTCACTCATCCCATACAAACTTAGTGTCCTTCTTCAAGAGATGCATGAAAACCTTAGTTATATTGGTATAGTTTACTATAAACTGATGTGAGAAGTTATCCTTCCCCTATAAACGTTGATGAATGTTGTGCTGGGGAGTCAATCAAAGTATTTCCTCAACCTTAATAGGATCCACCATGATCCCATGCTCAGAGACTAATAATCCTAAAGGATGACTAGAACTAACACAGAAGATTCACTTGTGAGGGTTTAAACGGATGCTATAATAATGAAATATCTCAAATACTAGTCGAAGGTGGGTAAAGTGATCTATTCTCTTGCGAGAGTGAGCAGTGAGATCATCAAGGTAAGCTTCGACAATATGCTTGAGATCGTGAAAATCAAAGGTCATGGCTCGTTGGAAGGTTGCTTTGGAGTTTTTAAGGACCAAAGGCATTTTCCAGTATGAAAAAGTACCCCAAGGACAAATAAATTTCATCTTATATTGATCCTAGGGTTTGATCTGAATTTGATTGTATCCTGAAAATCCATCCATAAAAGAAAAAACCTCGCTTCCCGCACACTCATCAAGAATCTGATCAATGAAAGGTGTCGAGAAGTTGTCTTTAGGATAAGCCTTATTAAGGTCTCGAAAATCCTTATACACACAGATGGTTCCTTATTTATTATTCATGAGAAGGAGGTTGGATACCCATTCAGTCAAGGGAACTAGGTAGATGAAACCAACATTAACTAGTTTCTCTACCTTTGCCTTAATAGCAAGGGACTTCCTAAGATTAACAACTCTAAGACATTTTTGAACAGGTCTAGCATCCAGATAAGTCTTGATCTCATGTTAAAAAATGCGAGGGTCGATTCCTAACATCTCTTCATATGACCAAGAAAATACATCATGAAATTATTTGAAGAGATCGGTGTAGAACTGGATTTCTTCAGGCGAACAATCTGCACCGATATATACATTTTCAATTTTGCCAGGAATTTGAAATATGTTGATCATGAAAGTAGGAGAGATATTCTCCATGTTTCCTTTGGCATAAATTTCATGCATATCTAGTGGAACCATGACGTGACCATCCATATCACTCGAGGTAGATATAAAATCATCATGTTCAATCCTAACACGCTCTAGGAGGAAGTAAGAGCGATGATATCATCCCATGGCCTATCAGGACCATTCATGGCCTCTAGGATGGATTCATTTGAAGGTAAAGTATCGTCGATGAAATCATGTGAGAAATATGATGAGGTGGACCATATGGGCTGGAGAACAAGATCCTCCTTGTCCATTTGTGAGGGGAAAGGATCAGGGTCAGTAGTAGAGTCAAGAACAACCTGATACACTATCTCTTCCACTGATAGTGGGATTGCCATTCCAATATGTGACTGACCTTCACAAGACATGTTCAGGGAAGGTAGTGTCCAAGGATCATTGAAATACAAAGTACAGAAAGGAACATACCTCATTGATTAAGAAGACCTACTAGACATGGCATAAATGTGATGAATTGGTGACACAAAATCAAAGGTACGCATGAGTAAGGAATACATTCTGACACCAATATCCTCAGTTTCTGGATGATAATTGTCAATCACTGGGATCGAAGGTCCAACTGATGCATTGGGACTAGCATGCACAAAGGATAACTGATCAATCATCACGATTTCCCCTTTGTGAGGAAAACAGAAAGTGCAGAAAAGAGACGATACAAATCCAGTCATAACATAAGTCTAATTATGCCCTAGTAATAAATTTTAGTCAAGGGGCACATCAACCACCTAGACATCCACCTCCACAATCTTTCCACCTAACTAGACCAAAAAAGAGGGAATAATTCTGTGGGGATGGAAAAAACGACCATCAAATGTGGTCAACATAGTCGGAGATTGAGAGAGGGTTGGAGAGCCAATGGATTTCTAACAGGTTAGGGACATCACACACATTGTAACACCTTCATCAATAAAACTATGTTTGATGGTATGCTTCAAGTAATCCACATGGATTTGAAACGCCACGTGACGTGGTAAGGCAAGTGATGCTTAACATATGTGATGTCAAACTTGATAACCTTAGAGCCACACGGGTCTAGATATACTAATGCAGATAACGAGGAATTCCTCTATGAAGGATATGTATGGATAACCTCCAAAGATGACATCGCACAAGGGGTTTGACCCAGATCTTCGACAATCAAATATTTTTTGGAAACTCTAGCATTAGGGTTGCGGGAAAAGCGTTTTAGTACTCCTTTAGGAATACGAGTCGGAGGCTCTGTATTTTCGATCTACAAATGTGTTTTCTGAGGAGGGGTAGACTCTGAACCTAGAATAGTCTGTGAAGAACTGTAATCATGAGATTGAGTGGCTACATTAATCTGAGACTTGACCATATTTACACATAGATGGTCACCTTCATGTTCCTGGGGGTTTTGATTCCCACTCAACACATTTATGGAATTAGAAGAGCTCAAGGCCATGTGATGATTATGCAGAAATGGATTGGTCAGTACAACGAGCGCTTGAGATAAGAGCCTCACGGCTTCCTCAATTTTGGGGCATAAGTGGGTAAGGTGATCATATGTACAAATTTTACAAGGAAACTTCACCTTCTGTTTTTATTTCTTTCCCTCACCAACATTTTTATTCAATCTATCATTGTTAGCATTGTCCTTGGGTTTATTATTATTATTTCTCCCACCCTTACAATTATTACCACATCCTTTCTTTGTATTCCCTCCTGGTTGTTTGTTACCATTTGGGTTGGTTGACGACTGTACATAATGCAAATCCGCCGAATGAGTGGGAGTGGAAGAAGAACACGAAGCTTGTCCTATTACAGACTATCTTAGAGACAACTCTTTCAACTGGTTCTTCACCAGCATGAGGCCCAATATTTTTTCTAGGGTCGTAATTTGACCTCAGTGTGCCAAGAATAATTTCTTATTACATCCCAAATTGAGCATATATGAGGTCTAATTGTCGGGCTTTGAAAATAACTTCCTCTTTAGATGTTACCCCGGATGTAGAAACATCCTTCAAAATTGTTACGAGGAAAATAACTATATGGTATGGGGTAAGCTACAACAGATGGAAATGAATGTAGAAATCAACTATAATCTCAAGTATGCCATATAAACAAACATGCTAACAAGACAAGATTAAGAGCCTACCTCATCTAGACGTTCGATGAAGTCCATCGTTGAGCACTTGACCCAAATATATATATTTGTAACTTGTCCTCAAAACCTAAGATACACAAGAATATGGTGATAATATATAAATTTATCACATACAATAGCATAATCCATCAATATTCATAACAAATATTCCCATGGAATAACAATTCAAATATTTGCAAGACATTAATTGGACGAGAAAAGAGTATTTCTATTAAAATGTAATCAACAGAAGTGTATGAATGACAAACTTCTATGTCAGCACGTTCGAAACTGATAAAATAAGTCCCTTCCAGTTGGGCCTCCACCACTTCAATCCTCCACCAAAGGCAATATCATATAAGAGATACAATAAGGTTCTCCATCAAATAGGGAAGAGTTTGGGGGTTGAACAATGTGTTCAGACTTAAAATGATAAAGGGATTCAGACTCAATATGAAGTGAATAATTTCTCCAAGAGTGAATTTTCTCTCAAAGTTGAATTCTTCTCCCCTTTTCCACAGCTTGGATATGGCCCATTTATAGCCTTCAAATGGAACTGAAGTGATGATTTAGAAAGTTTCCAGTATATGGAAGGTTAAGGATCATGGATCTTGTGATGTGACATGGAAAACTGACACCAATTTTAATTTTGGTCACAAAACCCATTGTATGCGGGTTGTAATGGTGCAACTTGCATACATGCATGTTGTATAGCTATTATATCGCGTATATGTGGAAAAATGTGTTTTTTAGCTATGGGAATTGCAAAAAGGGACTTCAAGTTTGCATAGGAAAATGGAAAAGGCCTTCTGAGAAAGTTGCGTGGGGTGAGGAAAATATTGCTATAATAGATGCCCCCTATTGTGTGAGGCTAGAGGAGTATCTGCAATGGTCTAAATACATTATAATTCCCAGAAGTGGAGTAATGGAGAACCAACTGGATGAACTAGTTTCTCATAAGAATATTACAATCCATAATGAATTTGTACACATGCATTCCAATTTGAATTACACTGCAGAACCATGTAGAAATATACCAAGCAGTTGTTCATGGCCATGAATAGGAAATACAAAGGTGGATACATGCCATAGGCTGTCATAGTCATGAACAAGGTCCAATGAAAACTAGTCTCAAAATCAATATGAAGATATCTCTATACAATGGAGTATAATATCATCTCCCATGATCACTGAAGTAATATAGGTTCTGGTCCAATGAAATGATAGAAACAACTCAGGAAAGCTGTGACTATAAATTGATATCTTCAAGTCTTCTACACGATCTGCCAAAGTTGAAAGTATACATCATGTGAATAAAGGAGTTGAGGTCAAACACAATTAAACTTTGTTTGATTATCGATCATTATGGTATAGCATTAACAAATGTGATACAATCCACCAATAATAAAAGTAGGTATCAAGGAACCGAGTACATTCTTACAAGTGTGAATAAAGGAGTCGAGGTCGAACACTTGAAGAATCCATTGATCATGAGACATTGATGTATTCCCAACTGTCGACGGCAAGAGAACCTGCCACTAATGACTGCAAGCCTCTAGGTACTCATAGGACTCTAGGTCTCATTTCTAGAATAAATGGGCTGAAGTTGATGGAAGGAGACTCGCTGAAAGGAGAGAATTGAGGCATCTCTCATCAGTCAGCATGAGTTTCAAAGTAGTAGCTTGATGGTTTGGAGGAACTCGAATGAATAACTTGTTCATGAACCAACAAACCTATGCATCCTTCGCATGCACCATATGCAAGAAGTGTACAAAAAAGACCCTATGAATAGAAGCCAATAAGGAAAACTGCCAACAAAGTTGAGGAAACCACCAATAAGGATGATGGAATCCAAGACACTATAACAATCCCAATGTGTGAATATATTTCTTGCCGTCAAACACAAGGGGAACCCCCAAGTCAGTGACCAATGAGGAGATGTGGACTGTTGGGTTCAAGGTTACCTACCCATAATGAAAGTAGGACTAGGGTGCACGATAGTACAACAAATTCATGTAACTCTGAGACACACTAAGGGTATGAATGACATGCAAATTCAAGATTTTTGAGAAATGGCCGACACAGGCTGATATAAATCCTTTGAACAAGAGCATGAGACATATGGAAGACTCTGGCAACATAAACTTAATGATGAAACTTTGCGATGCAATAGGCACCAATCAAACTCTCCATAGGGACTGGAATATTAACTAGTCGAAGGAGTAAACTCTAAGTAATGAGCTGAGATTTCTAAGGTCATGCTAAACCCAAAATTTGGATGACAAGTGGACTCAAAATTTTGTGCTATGTTCAAAGCCGAAACGAATTCTCCCAATATGAGATAATATTCTTTTCCTGCCCATATGTTTTTTGTGTTTTCATAGGAAAATGAATGCTATGATACAAAAGAGGAAAAGAGTGTCGCGAGTAAGCAACTGGTTCGAGTAGTGGAACATGCCTATTCTCAATGCAAGGAGGTGCATGCAAGATATGGACACTTGAGGGAATGTTTCCTCATAGGGTACATGGTGTCAAGCTGCAAAGGATATAAACAAGGCTCTACTTGGCTGATAATGCAAACTGCTTGAGATAATAGTCTTATAATGCAAAAGAGGGAACCAACAATAGGATCAATACTGCAAGCGAGAGGATGAGACACAATTATAGCTTAAATCCAAAGAATGTCATTTTTCATAAATTTAGTCTACTTAATTTGAAAAAGGGTTAAACTTACACCAAATAGACATCCTTTCAATTCCAATTTACGAGTGTGAAAGAGACAAGTTCACTCAACAATATTTTCGCTTTTTTAGAGAGTCGGAAAAGAGATTAAACAAGACTCATGGGAGTCCCATAGGTATAGGTTAGCATTCTTATGAGTAAGAAATGAGGATTGAACGTAAAGTCATATTGGAACTATAAAGGACTCCTGGTCTTTATGGAATAACCTCTGCATGGGCACTAGATGGCATAGAGGTTCTAACTAGGGCACCCATGTTTGGTAAGTCTCTACCATTAAATAATGACACTTCTAGTAGAATAAATTAGGTTTTGTGTCGCTAACAAAAGGGTTCATACCTAAGACATACGAATTGCAGTTATAGGATAATGAAAGTTTAAGAAATGGAGTAATGACCTATCCTATATGCTGGTCAACTAAAATACCTACCAAATTCACAAATGAGCGACATGATGCTAGAAACCGTAAGAATCCTTGGGTAAAACCACCAAAACCAACTCCATCCACTGCACCATTAGTCCACTAGGCCCAAATATTAGCAATAACTATGTAAAGTGGGTAATGTTTTCTATAAATAGTGAAAATAACCAATTTTACTATACCATTTGTATTTTTTACCCAAATAGTCCATTTTGGACCAAATCCCCCCCAATCTTCATCTACCGATTGCAGGAGCTACAAGTGATGGAATCGACAACCGTTTAGACCAAGTAAGTCTTGTTTCCCTTCTCTTCATTTCTATTCATTTACAATTTTAATTTAGTCTTCAATTTTTGAGTATTTTAAGGTGTAAATTAGAAACTAGGGTGTATGCGGGTTGTTATTCATCGGGTCGTGTATACAAAAACCTATACATGATTGTTATCAAAATAGATTGCATATATGCAACCCTATATGCGACCGTGTAAATTGCAGCTCGTGTACAAGTCCGTGATTTGAACTTTTTAAATGATATTGACACAAAATTTGATTTTAAACTTGCAGGATGGTGCTAGAGTGGAGAGAAAGAGAGCATGAAGAGGTTGATGCTGTTGGAAAACTGAGAGGGGGGTGAATCAATTGTTACCATGCTTAAACAATTATGATTCTTTTAAACTCTTTGTAGAAACACTGAATGATGATCACAATAATGCAGAGAAATAAACAATGGCACATTCAACATCAGTCACATATATGAGAAACACAGAGACAGATGTTTCCTAAGGAAACCCATACAGGGTAAAAACCTCTTTTTATTTATATGATAAGTAATAGTTACATTCTTTACATTATCATACATATGAGCACCAACTCATAATGAGGCTACAACCTCAGTTTTGCAAGCTGCAACTTGCTGAGAGCACCAACTCTTTGTTTTCTCTA
>ML872430.1:9237-19576 GCA_009831015.1 Picea engelmannii
ATGTAAGTTAGAATGCCCATATCTTATTTGTTTATATATAAAACAATGCATTATTACATTTATCTTATCTGAATTTATCATTGTTTGCAAAGTAAATATAATTATTCTTCTTTTCTTTATATTTTCTCATCACCCTCTTTTCAGTTTTAAGTAATGTGAAGTCATCCAAAAGTAATTTTTTAGTAGGCATAGAGTTTTTCAATTTAGATGTGTTCATTTTTTTTAAGTAGTTTAGTAACAAATTCTCTATCACCCTCTTTTATAGCAAGTTACATATTTTTATTTTTTTTAAATTCCACATTATGATGTCATCTTTATTTGTATATATACTTTATATCCATTTATTTACATTATTATGATAATATTTCTATGTTTTTCTCAACATTATAAAGAAAAATTAGTTTATATTATAACTCCTAATTACTCTAATAAAAACTACTTTTAAACTATTTCAATTTTTTTCTAAATTATTTTGAATGTATTTCACTTTAAAGAAAATAACTATATAAAATTATTTTTTATATAAATATTTTGGTAAGCATCTTCCTCCATTTTCAAGTTTATTTTTTGTGTTTTCTCTTTATAAAATAAAAAGTCTTTATACTCTACTATTTTTAATATACAAGAGTTTTGATTAGAGAAATGATTAAATTGAAGGCCCAAATACTTATATAAAAGATTTATGCCTAATTTCTTGACATTAAATATAATGGTTATATCCCAATCACTAATATCGTAGTCTAAATGTTTTACAAAACAACTATTTTCCGAGGATTTTTGCTCGAAATTCGGCAAGAAATTGTCAGATCTACAAATTTGAGTGATTATTTCTGTAGAATCTGAGTGCCCAAAGGGTTTTTTCAGTATTGTGAATCCATTTATGCATTCAGAAATAGATTTTAAACAACAAAAAATAGTGATTTCCTGTAGATTTATGTCGCCAGTTTTCAACGAAAAAAATCCATTTCGTAAAATAGGTAGACAACACCATCACAAAAACCTATTATTTTTTTAATATAAATACCTATTGTTTAATGATTATATCTTGATCACAAATACTATTATTTTTTTAATATATTTTTTTTCAATAATGACGAGTCTTTATATTACTAATGAGAAGATAATATACAAAAAATTTACTACTGGCTTGCCCACGGGGAAACCAGACCAGCAACAAAACATAACAATGTCATTATGAGTTTGCTTGATATATCTAATGCATGCAACTGATAAACTAAAACAAATATGACTTCTAGTTCCATTTTCTGTCCTATTCTTCTTATTTAATCTACTATAAGGAGGTGGTAAACCTAGACCTCTCATGCAATTCAACGAAAAACATAGATTGAATAGCATAAAATACTTAGTTAATTGTTCTTATTTATACTATTGGAACTTGGGGCTGGGCATAGTCCATACCAGCCAACTTGTCTGCAATCAATTTCAACTTGTGGTCGACCATCTTAACTTGGAGATGCATGTTGTCGAGCCGTATGAGAATTTCTTGACGAGCTTCATGATGGTCCAACAGAACCCGACCCATCAAAGTCTTCAGATGCAAGTAAATATCCATTTGTTTAAAATACTATGAGTTCCTCCCTCGGATGATGCCAATATCAAGAACCCATGGGTTGGTGGTCTTCGTAACCTCTTCATAAGGGATGAAAATCCTCGAGACAAGAACATTTGCCTCGTCCAGGTCCATCTCTGTCTGAATTTCCGGAGGGGTGACAGAGTGTTAGGAATCAACCAATATTTCGGTTGCGTCCACCAAGAGGAATCCCAACTGAGTTCTGGGTCTATGCGAGGCGCCACCATGACCTCGGCGGGAGGAGTTTCCATTTTCCATATCAAAGCAACATGGAAATAAGAGTGCAAGATGCAGGAGCATGGAGATGGAGGAAGTGTCCACCATAGGGTGGAGCAGAGAATACGTGGAGGGAGTTGAGCGACGACAGAGGTGAACACCCAAAGAGAAGCAGAAATAAATCCAGAGAGGGACGCAAAGAACAAAGTCACCGAAATACAGAAGCCATAAGTAGAGGTTGCACCCATAATTGACGAGGTCATATCCATAATTAAGCAGAGCCACTTCACCACCTTCTGAGACCACATACAAAGGATAGGAGGATCGAACATGTGAGGTGAGAGCAGGATCATGAGTCGAATTCCAAGATGAAAAAAATCAAGTGTCAGGATAAGACAGGGGCAAGAGATCTTAACTCGCATGGGGAGGTGATGTGGGCGACGGAGGTGGATAGAAGTTGTCAGAAGCGCGGAAGGCCAGGTGGGGGCGGGGTGTTGGGGGCCCACCTACACTATGAATGCATCCTTGACACCCCATGCAGGGGGGGTTGGTCGGTCTGAGAAAGGGAAAAATAATCAATGCGGATCTGGAAATTGGGGACAAGTTCCCAATTTAGATCAATGGGGTCGCTAGGTCTGTTGATGCCTTCATTGGCGAGTCTCTCAACTATCTTATTGGTTCACTGCCTCACGTGAGATAGAATGATGGAATTAACTTGGGAGAGTAGGTGATAGACTCCCTCCAAACTTGTTGCAAGTCTCTAGTTGGTGGTGATGCAGCTGAGAGGGGTGCCTGTTTGCATTTTCTTGAGCATTCTGATTGTTGGCCCTTGACCAAGTTTTGAGGAACACTTGGTCATAATTGACCATTTTTGGAATTCGATAGCCTATCAAATATGGAGTTCCAGGCGAAGTAGAGATCACGAGATCTCGGTCCACTTTTGGGCCCCTTTTAGGGTTTTGGGTTAATGTAATGGGAAAGGGATGTTGGCCCGTGGGTTTACCCATGCTTAGTTCCACTTCTGTAATGTATAAATAGAAGGATAGGCAATGTAAGAAGTAGTAGATGTGATTGCTTATTGCAATTGCTAGTGCATATATGTGATGTCGAATAAGTGTTTTTTGCGAACTATGTAAGGCTTGCAAGGCTAAGTGCAAGTTACTGAGTGGTTGATATAGAAAGCTAAGTGTTGTAACAAAAGGAAGAAGGATCTAGCGAGCTACGCAGATCTTCTATCCAATGCGAAGAAGGGTTTTGGAGGGTTTGTGCTTGTAACAACTTGAAGATGATAATAAAGAAGAAGATCTTGTGGACGTAGCCCCAAGGGGGGGGGGTTGAACCATGTAAATCTGTGTGTTATTCTCTGTGCTTTGGTTCAATGTGTTTATCTTTGCTTATGCTATTTTCTTTGATATATCCACTTATGCTATGTTCTTCTTAGATATATATGATTGTTAGATCTGATGTGTATGAGGATTCTTAGTGATGATCTACTGGATCTGATCTTGATTACTATGGTTAAGTGTTGAAATACTTTAAATCTGAGTATTCACCGTGAAGCTCTATGTTGTCTGTGAAGTATAATAAGGGTTAAATATTGATGAATGATCTATGCTAAGTGCCCTGTAAAATATATAATGACAAATTTGTGTCCCAGATAAGCTCTCAGACACCTAAGTCTTGCAACCACCCCTGCCTTTACCTCGGGTGAGACTTCATTTGCTTCGCAGGTGTTACCAAAAGGGCTAGTAGTTAGGGCTTTGTTGGTGCACTCTTGAGCGTTGAAACCTAGGTCTTCCCCTATTCCAACAAATGGTTTCGTTGCCGGGACTTGAAACTGTGATTGTTGGGAACTGAGGAAGAAGAAACTTTGTGCAAAAGAAAGCTCTGTGTGTAGATCTGTTGCCCTAGTGCGCATCTTTTTACTTGACCTATGAAGCTTTGTGCGAGGAACAAGGTCAGATCTAAAGAAAGGAAGATCAGATCTGAAGAAAAGAAGCGAGATCTGCACGCTCTGTGCTCTAAGAAAAGTAAAAATGGAAATTTCTGAAAGAAAGAGGTCAGATCTGCAGAAAAGAGGTAAGATCTGTAAGCTCTGTGCTCTAATAAAGGTAAGAATAGTTAAAATTTCTTAGATATGGAAGCCTTTTGTAAGATAAGTGAAATTATTTGTTTCTAGAGCATGGATCTAGGTATGTTTGATAGATTCTTTCCTAGCTTAAAACCTAGGGCATTAATATATGAAAGAAAGTTTGATATGGATAGATCTGATAAGTATGTTATACCTATGCATAGAAAGAATGTTTGGACTAACAAATGGATGCAGGATCGTAGAAATAATTTTTTGCAGGCTAGCTACCATGATCCTGGTGCGCAGTACAAAAGAAGTTGGGGATCATTTTAGAGAAAGAGAGGATTGACCCTATGTTACAGTTGCAGAAAACCAGGCCATCTTGATAAGGAATGCCCTGGTGGAAAACCCAGTTGTCTCTGTTGCAAATATTTCGACCATGAAGTATTGGATTTCCCTAGAATGATCGCTAATCTTGAAAGAATGAATCTGCATGAATAAAACCCTAAGACAACCCCAGAAATAATCAGAAAAAGTATTAATACAGATGAAAGAAACTCTGAATGGGCATAAAGATGTCAGTTTATCAAAAAATTTCAAAGAAAAAGAGCAAATCGAAGTAAGAATAGGAGACTTCGACATAGACCGTGTTCTGGATGAGGAAACACAAGTGAATATTATGACAGAAAGAACTTGGGAAAACCTGTTGTGATTCCTTCATTAGGAGGAATGAGCTTGTTTAAAGGAAAATTGGTAACCCTATGTGGAAGGATTACCTAGATAGCTCTGAGCATCAATGGAATGTCGGTAGAGGAAGAATTTGAAGTTATCAAGTTTATTGATAACATATCCCCATTTCCATCTTTGTTAGGCAAAACCTGGATTAAGAAAGACCAGATCCAAAGAAATGAGGAAAAGGAAACCCTAGAAAAGAAGAAGCAAGACCTAATAGACTTTATGACTAGAAAGATCACCTACTTGATGGAAGAACATGGTAACAAATCGAAGCTATTTGACACTAGGGACTTAGATTTCGAAGTTATAAGAACACTAGAAGGACCACAAAGGACTGAAATGAATGTTCCATAGGATGAAGAAGTATTTCCCTTGAATCCGAAGAACAAATATCGACAACGCGAAGTGACTATGTCTGAAGAGGATAAGAATCAGAATGGAAAAAGGATCACCGAGACGAAGCTCACTAAGAAAAAGGATAGAAATATAAGTAAGAAGAAATCCCAGATTGAAAGATTACAGAAGGTTCCAGAGGGAGCCCCACAGAAGGAAAAATTGCAGAATTTGAGCTTCACCGAGATAGCAGAATAGTGACATAGGCCACTTTTCCATGGCGAAGCAATATAGCCGTTGGAAGCTGATATAACTATTCGAATGCTACTTTGAATGGGTTGAAAAATCATTGATGGCTCACTACCAAACCGTTAGACCGTGCCATAATGGACAGAACAAGAGTTAATGAAGCTTTATACCCATTGCAAGCAAACCATTACTAAAATTCCTATATATGTTGTCGTGCCATGACCGAACAACACATTTTCCAATTGAGACTTTTGACCTTGCAGCCTTGATTAATATTGTCCAACGATCCTTATGACCTTACCTTCTACCATATTATAGTACCTATGCTACTTTGAGAACCCGAGATATTGATCCTGAGCGTATATTTCCGACAAATTTAGTGCAACTGAAGAATTTGTAAGAGAGGTACTCGCTAGCCTCAGAGCCAAGAGAGTCATGTAGGTTTACAGTCATCATCGACGAGAGGAGTGCAAGCCTCCCCGTCGACTGCTCGAGCAGGAACATCCCAAGCTGGTGCAAAAAGAAGAACCAAACATAAAGACAATCTGGCCAACGCGAAGTTGATTCCATTCATCCTCCCTGCTTACATACCACCTATGAGCGATGTGATAAATAGAGACAGTGTGCCTAGATACTTGCAGTACACTCTAGTCATCGCGTACCTTCCAAAATGGGTACGCGCAGTTCACGTAGATCAAGACAAGGTTGCATCATTGAAGTTTAGTGACTTCAACCTGGGTGAACAAAAGGTTTATGGCATGCTCGCTCCTTATAATTATCTGATGAAGACAAAGGGAAAGAATTTGAATATCATCCCTCAACAATGGACGATGAACTTTGTGCAGTCCACTCTACTCAACGTTATGAAGATATTGCACTTCAGCAGACACCAGGAGGTGAAGGCTTGTGTGAAGTTGCTGCTGGAAAGTTACCATGGAGGATACTTATGGTTTAATCATCGCATAACAGTTCATCCAGCGCTGATCAACCAAATCACTGGGCTTAGCATGAAGGGCCCTGATCCCCACGATTACTAGCCTAGAAAGACCGCAGATTGCACTCTTTCTCAGAAGATTAAAGAAGCCTATGGCGATGTTGAGAAAGGCGTGTGAGGCTACAAGGTAGATTCTATTGAAAGTGGCGCAGTGCGCCTCGCCTGTCAAATGATCGCAGGGAAGTTGGTACGCAAGAATCGACCCACGCAAGTATCTGACTTTGTAGTTGACCTCACAGGGAAGTGTGCAGAGGGACTACAAATGAACTAGGCAAAATACCTGGTGAATCAACTAGAGATTGACTGCAGGGAAGCCTAGGATTAGGGGCATGAATTCCATTTTAGCTGGCTCTTAATACTTATAGATTTTGTTGCATGAGAGCTACCGGAAGTTGCATCCTTCCTGGACATTGACCCCTCCGAACCATTGGTCGCGAAGTTCAATATATTGTGGTACTCAAACGATATGAACAAGTAGTGGCAGTCAAATTCCATTTTCCATACCTACCACACCTAGTTGAAGTTATCCATCCAGTTTGAGCCGTTCTTGAACTCGAATACTTTACATAGGTTTCGACCCTTGATGAAGTTCAACGTGGACCTCTATTTCATATATATTAAATCATGCGCTAATGAGCACAAGGAAAAGTTGTTACACCTCAAAATTACTCACTTCAATAGTGTCGCAAGTGTCATCATTACAAGTGTTGTAAGTGTCGCATCTTGTCCGCAAGTGTCGCATCTTGACCACAAGTGTTTCAAGTGTCACAAACATCATACTGACATATTTTCTATGTCGTGCCTCTAATTCCATCATAAGGACACTTAAGAGACCTCAAAGAATAGTTTTGAAGAAGAGAAATCCGTTGACAGGGAGTACAAACCTTTTTCCACTGAAAGAACCACTAAAAAATGGATTTTGGAGAGGACCGCTCCCTACCCATTGTCAGGGAGTGAGAGTACTCCCTGGGCCTCTTTGGGGGAGTGTTTGAGCACCCTGTGCACCCTTTTGTGGGAGCGCTACCCTTTTCTGAGCAACTTTTGGGTTTGTTGAGACAAATCAGGGAAGAATCCCTCAATTTCTTAAGGTGGTTGGATTCAAATAGATGGCCAAGGCATGATCTTAGTGAAGATCCTCAACTGAAGGAGAGGAATCCTCAACTTATCCCAAATATCTCTCAAGTGGTTGGACCTATCCAAGGTTATATAAGGAGGCCTTCTCATGGTGAAAGGTACATGAAAAAGACTGGAGGTATGAAACCTAAGTTCTCATAGGCAACATACAGAACATATGGAGATTGAGAATTACACCAAACTTATGATCCCATGAGTGAGATGTCATCAAAGAAATCAGTGTAGATTACTTGAGCAAAGGGGTTGGACAAGGAGAACTGGAAGAAGTTGTTGCACCTTCATCAAAGGATTGTAAGTACTTTTACTTGTTCTTATCAATATATCAATGCTTGGCTTGTTTCTTTCAAACTTATGCTTGTTTCACATGAGTTTCTCTGCAGTAGATTGGTCTATATTTGAGCCAATCTTAGTAGATTAGGAAGTTCATTATATCTTTGTTTTTTCTACAAGATCTATCCGGGAGCTCAGGATCGAAGCTCAGCTTGGACTTTGCAAGGACAAACACCATTAACAAGGTACATATCTTTCTTCTTCTCCTTCATATATTAGCTTGATTATATCTAAAAGGATGTCAGTGTCCATGTTAAGAACTTTTTTGTCTTGGCCTTAGGAGTCTAGAGACCAAGAGGGAATCCACTTGTCTACAGGGGGATTCACCTACAACAGAAATTGGCGACTCCACTGGGAGATCACAAGATCACGTATGAAAGCGTTGGTGTTGGCTTCCTGAAATATTCCTGCCTCATGGGTACCTTCCCTACACCACTTCCACCGACTACACATCATATTGCCACCGTCGATATGATTTCGATCACGGCTTATCAATATTTTGAATCATATGACCCTTGGATTATACCTAGTCCGTTGGAATTTGATGCACTAGGTGACACCGTGCCACTTAGTCCAGCCGAAACATCATACATTTCTATCCAATCTGCTTCTCCCTCTTTGGATGACCAACATATATTGGCACCCGATAGTTACTCGATGCCATCACGGTTAAGTTCCTTGTCATCTGCGATCGACTACATTTCCTCAATTTTTCCCTCTGAAAAATCTATTATGGAAATGATGAGCATTTATGAACTACCTCGAGATGATAACCATCATCAATCCTCTTTTCTTCCCCCTCGTGAATAAATTCGGGAAGATATACACTCTATCTCCCCTCCTGATGTTGATTTTCAATCGTCTCCCATGACTTCAACTTATGATGATTTGGATTTGGTAGTTTACATGGTGATCTCTTCCGTAGGGTAATTGGATCATGATCTTCTTACCCCTCTCACGACCCTTGACATGTGTTCCTTCCGAATTTATTTTCTTCCATCCAGCAAATATGTATTGGAAGCCATGACCGAGTTTTGTCCCTTGACATGGTATCCTTCCAGTGAGTTATCCTCTTGGAATCCGTGATCAAGAAGATAACAGAGGTCACTAGCATATTTCCTCTCTATGGCAAGCTCGTTAAAAAATGAAACAAAAGCTTTGAGCATAGTTTTCCTCTTTGTAGCAAGCTCGTTAAAAAATGAAACAATCACCTCTCTTTAACCTTCATTTCATCCATTCGTATCCTTTTTCTCCATCTAGTAGAGAAATTGGTGACAACCTCAAAGTCGATGAATGAATTGGAGCTTGGAGGGCATGTCTCCATCCTTTGATGATCATTCTGGAGTTAAGTCACTATCTTTCAAGCTGGGGGCATATTGAGCTTAGTCTTTGTTCTTTCTCATGCTCATAAATACATGAGAATGTAACCGAGTAAAATTTTATCTCTTTTTCGTACCCGCATGGATATACGAAAAAGGAACCCCCTGGAGTCGTCTTTGAGCTGTTTTCAGAATCTCTAAACATGAAAATATTGTCGAGTGATCTTGCTTCCTATCCCACTCGTTAAAAGGTTTGAAAGGGCATATTTCGAGTGATAATTTATCTCTTTTTCATCCTCGCGAGACTAACATTACGAAAAATGACAACATTCGAGTCATCTTTAAGTTGTTTTCAGACTCTCTAAATATGAAAAACCACTGAGTTTACCTTCTCTGGACTCGTTAAATAATCATACATTGAAGGGCCCATACGAGACTTAACCCTTACTTCTTCCAGTTCGCTAAGCAAAGGAAGAGGGACTTACCAAAGGTGAGTCATATCGAGCATGTGTTACCCTCCTCGAGCTCGTTAAATTAAAAAGAGGTACTCATCTATCTGGATGGGGGGAAAATTGAAGGAAGCAAGCCAAGCAGTTTTTGAGAACACTACAAGTAGCCCTTGAACATGACACTTTATCTTTGCACACATTTTAATCTGCTAAACCTCTGCACTAAACCAATCCTCTTCATTTCTGTTACTCCTTTGGGTCACCCGAAGAAAGTCACCGTATCTACTGCATCATCGTGTTTTGGTCCATGTCAAGTTTCTATTGTTGTGCCTCAGTGTTCAAGGGAAGTATCTGCCTCAAGAGTCAACCATCACAAATATCCTATTTCAACACCCGTGTCAGTCCATGTTCATTTGATCTACCAATTCATCGCTATGTATGTTTCATGACGTTGATGGGGGATACATCAAGGCCCTCCTTCGATGAGTCTATTCCTATCAACTTCAGCACATTATCCAGGAACTAGACTTAGAAACTAGTTAGTACCTTGGGACCTGCATGCCTCAATGGTAGGCCTCCTCGCATTCGACAGTGGGTTTACATCATTGACCCCTGATCGGATGATTCCATGGATGTTCGACTTCATCTCATCTATTAAAATTCGTTGGAATGTACTAGAGTACCTTGGGAATCATTGACATCAATGGTGATCTCCCTCACTCTTTTTAACGATTTACATCATTGACCGATAATCAAGTGGTTTCTGCCATGTTCGAAATCAGAACATCTATTCACATGGTTAGATTCGTACTACATCGGGATCAGTAAGAAGACTCTGGGTTGAGTTTTCACTCTTATGTATACTTTGTCTAGGTTGCGAAGGAGTTCTTTTGAACTATGACACATATACTATTACAT